>VMOF01000369.1:25583899-25763899 GCA_011764245.1 Trialeurodes vaporariorum | reverse complement strand
TTACGTGGACAAGTACACTTTATGTCTTTGAGGGTAATGAGTCTGTTGCGTGATTTTGCTACGACAATTTAGAACATTGATTCATACGTAAAATTCGGCGAAAATAACAATAAGCACATTGGAAATTAAGTTTAAAAAGTACTCATTAACTCGGAAAATCACTTTAATATTTCAAAGAGCCCGCGCTACACTAGAAACTATTTGCATGGACATACAAATACATAGACGGAACCACCGTGTATATGTAAACAACATCGTAACCACAAAATGGTGGAATTTCCTTCTAAATATACAAGTAATGCAAGAAATGTTGGCTGCAGTTGCTGCTTGGTCTTTTTTGGTTTATCAAAGATTACAAAATAATTCAGGAAATGTACGCATCTAAACGAAACATTCAAATGTTTGTAAGTTCTGTTGGTGTTTACATAAACGCGACGGTTCCGTCTATATGGTTGTATGTCGGTGATAATAATGTCCAGTGCAGTGTAGCGCGGGATATTTGAAATAGAAGTGATTTTCTGAGTTAATGAGTAGATCTTAAAAGTTTGTAATGAGTTTTTTTTTTTTTTTTTTTTTTTTTTTTTTTTTTTTTTTTTTTTTTTTTTTTTTATCGTAATTTCCGCCGAATTTTACGTTAGAATCAATGTGTCATACTAGTGTAGCAAAAGTATACACTTAAACAGCCCCATAATCCACGGCAACAGGACTTTTCACTGACGCCGGGAAACGCCATATAGAAATTTTATCTGCACAAAAACGTCTAAATACATATATAATGAATCATTATTTCTGTAAAAGGCGTTTTTTATAAATGTGTATTTCCGATCGTGAGGAGGAAAAGATTATCAGAAGCATAATTATGTCAACCGAGAAAATTTCTGGTACCAATAACAGAGTTCGAGTATTTTTACCACAGTCTTTTAAGGAAACTCTTGTAATATGGACCAGATTCTGATAGAAACACCAGAATTTTCATTAACGTCGGATGACATAATATCGTTGTGCTCTAACAATATTAATATAACCGAGGACTCGGTGCGAGAAGGGCACTTCTTCGTGATAGTGTTTCATCATCATCTTATTTCTTACATTGACTTTTTAAAAAGAATGCAAATACATAATTTTCCTTGAAAATGTCGCTCTAAAAACACCCAGAAATCATGGATAATTCTTATTGTTGGTCAATATAGCATGATGCAAGTAACTGCTTTCCTTAATGGAAAGCTAAAATATACGCAGAAGAGCTGAAACACTGTTATGGACCAATGACCTTCTTGCACCCAGCCAGGTCCCTCAATCCAAAAATTATTACATTTATTTAGTCTGCGCAAACGGAAGGAAAAAAGTAATGTTTTCGAAAAACATCTCCGGCAATAATCTGCTGCGAACTCAATTATTTGTGGTTTGAGATGATTTGCAGAGCTCGAGATCGTTAAAAAAGTAACTATAAACTGCTAATGGTAAACTTGCCGCTGTATATACACGTCGTCATAAGACCGTATTTTCCGACCTCATTACAGTTTTTTCTTTCTTCTGAATTCAACGCTTATCTTTCAAAAACTCACCTCTTATTTTGAATTATTTTTTATAGTTGAAACATAGTTGAGACAATAGGTTTATAGTTAAGACAAGGTGAAACGGGCAGTGTTTGAAACAAACAAATCATCAAGTGCTTATATTTTGTTTAATCTTTTAAGTTCATATGGTATTATAACCCTCGCTTCCAAAAAACGCAACTAGAATGAAAGTGAATAAATAAAAATAAAAATAGGTACATATATTTTTTTTTTAAAAAAAATAGGTAAGTAATTAAATACATCGATATAGATATAGATAGATAGATAAATAAATAAATAAAGCAATTGAAAAAAAACTTTCTTTTCTATCCCGTATGGATGAGCACTGAGCAAAAAGAATACATTTATGTTGTGACTTGAAAAATACTCTCAAATTATTAAACATTTATTCAGTTCCATCGCGTGAGATGAGGCAACGCTGCAGTCCGTCCATTTAAACTCATGTAAAATATCGATTTTGATGCAAAACACAAAGAGCTTCCTCAGTTTAACCTTCCCAATGGGTTTAAATTGACCAAATGCAGAGTGGCCAGATTTCACGCGACGCCGCGCCGCGCCGTTGCTCTCATTCCACACAATTATATTAATCCAGTGGCGTCGCGTGCCATCTGGCAACAATGCTACTCCTCCATTTAAACTCATTATAAACATCGAATTTTCCTTGTGCACTGTGCACCCCCTGAATTCGACCTTTTATATGAGTCTAAATGGATAGCCTGCTGTGTTGCCAAACTGCACGCGACGCCACTGATTATATTATTATAGTCACCGGGACCACGGCCACGGCCACTTCCTTGAGGACTTCTGCTTCTTTGGAATTGAACTGAAACTTTGACTTACTCGCAGTTTCGGTTGTTTTTGAAGATTCTCTTCTAAAAAATAATTGGTCCACTCCCTGCAGCTTTTAAGAGTCTTCGATTGCAATCTGCTTGAATCGGTGCAGTAGCAACTCGACCAATGACAGTACCCTTGAGAGAGTCCAAAGCACATGACTGAGTTGAAAGTATTCAAGTTAAAATTTGTCTTAGCGGCGCTAGCTTTGAGGCTGTCTACGTTCTTGCCTAGGGCTTGGGCCAGGTTGTTGCAATCGTTGATGCACATGTCTTTTGCAACTTGTCTCTTCCGAACACGTGTGGACAACTGGCAGTAATTGATAGTTTTCCTCGTTTCTTCCTAGTTACCAAACACATATGATAACGAAGAGAAATTAATCATGTGTATGGTAAATTTCATCAATAACTTGTTTTTTGTGAATAGAGGAGAGTCCCATCTAATTCCCAATCCCAATACCTCTAGGATAAATCACTTTTCTCAGCATAGATTGTTAGGATGCGCCCGATAGGACTCCCCCTTTGTGACCAACTCATTTGACCGCCTTATTCATATTTTATTTAGAGGAGTATTTATTGAGCTTGATGAGTGGTTTCAGAGACTTTTCGATGCTTTCAATGTGATTTTCACTCGATTTGACACAGTTATAAACCCTCTATAATGCTCTAGCAAAATTTTGCAACAGACCCACAAATTAATAATCATTAACCCCTTATGGTCCAAGCCCGAGTATACTCGCTTTTTCTCTCTGGTCTATTTTATATTGTTTCCGTCTTTATTCCGAATTAACGCGATTATCGAAGAGAACAAAAAGAAAGATAAGGTTTAACCAGGTGCCTTCAATCCGTCGTATAGGCAATTCCAACTCCCCCGAGTACGAACAGTTAAGCACCTTCCCTATAAGAAACGAAACGGTGGCGTTCTTCTGAAATAACCTGGTCCGCCTTAGAGGGTTAATGCGGTATATTTAAATCAAATCATTTTAAATGAAATAACTTGACATGTCATGATCATGATCTATAGAAAAAGAGTGTCAAACTTCAATCAGGTCAAAATGGGGCTGTTGCAAACTTTTGTTAAAAGTGATTTAATAAGAGTTGATTTATGCGTATTTATACAAACCCCCAGAAAAATAAACGCTGCATGCGACGCAGCACTATAAGAATTTACGATAGCCACTCCTAAACTCACATAATGCTTTTGTTCATGCAATAGTTATGGCATGGCGGCGCGTCGTTGCGCAGGAGGTAATCACGAAGGAAATTCTCGTGTGTTTGAAATATTCCTGTATCCTAATATATGTACATGTATTGTCACTTTATCAAGAAAGTGGCCAATAAGAGGTAACTTTTCTTAGCACCTGTGATACGGTACTATTAATTGACTGCGAATCACTACGCTGCCCTTGAATCTTCCTTCTCAGCATAGAAAGCATCAGGGGCGAACTAACTCTGTATAAATTTCCTAGGCGGGTAAGCTCACTATGGGACCCCCTACCATGATGTGCCCCCCCCCCGCCCGACGGCCATTTGCATTAATCTGGGGGCCCGGCCCGGGGCCCTACTTACCGATAAAGGGGCTCCCTCGTACTGATCTGTAGGCTGACTATATGAACGATCGTATCGTAATGCTGTCGAGTCGATGATCGAGTGCGTGTTATCTTATGGGTGGTATCATTCCGAAAGGTTTCATTCGGATAGAATTCCTCCCATCTGCGGTCCTACGGAAATTTGCTGATGACTCCTAAGCTATCGGAGAATTTCCGTAGACATGGGAGGGTTTCTATCGAAATGAAACCTTTCGGAATGGCACCACCCATAAGATAACACGCACTCGATCATCGACTCGAAAGCATTACGATACGATTTTCCATAGTCAGCTTGCTGGGGGCCCCTACTTATTGATAAGTAGGCCAAATCGTACTGATACAGACCAGATTCCTAACCTAACATATCTAATTTTACTTTTCTCTTTCATTTGAAGTACTTCCCGTCTATTCCCCCCCCCGTTTTCCCGTTATTTTGATCAGGTAAAGTTAGGCGCCCACCCGCCCTTGGCCAGTTTGCCCCTGATAGAAAGCGAGTGACAAAATCAAGGTAAGAATCCTCCATGATTAGCGCGCAACTTAACGCCCGCCGCGCCGTGCCGCCATTCCAATCGGGTGTATAAAAGCATTTTATGAGTTTATAGAAGTAAGTTTCATGTCAATGTTTGATTAAAAAAAATCTGTTCAATCAATGTGAGAATGAACATTTTATTTGTTGCCTGAAAACTCTTTGTTGAGGAGATCATTTTCTATTCCACTTATGGCTTGATTTTGAGCATTAAAATGAGATTTTCTGCAAATGCAAGGTTTATAAGTAGGCTAATGCGGACCAGTGGCGGATCCACCCTCCCCTCCCCGTCCTTGGAAGTCTCAAATTTTGCGTTTTTTCAACAGGAAATACTTAACCCCAAATTGCCTCCAAAGATTCGAATTTCAAATCTCATAGGAGTGCGACCCCCCCCCAGAATTTTTTTTTGAATCCGCCACTGATACCGACCATCAATTTTAATGTAAGACTCAGCAAAATGAATACGTTGCTCTGCTGAATAAAATCGAGCTTGGAAATAGACGCATCGATTTGCTATAAATACTTGTGACAATGTACAGAAATTATATTCTTCTCGAATAATCAATCACTTATTGGTTTTTGAAACAATCGGCTATCGTAACGTGAATGAATACGTTGCTTTGGGGAGTAAAATTGGGCTTAATAAATGATGCATCTATCCTAATACTGAAAAATACAGAAATTGACCTTCTCCTCGACTAATCGATTACATTGATTTTACACAACCAATCGTATTGATCGATACGTTGGTTTGAGGAGTAAATTGATTGATCGAATATCTCAAAATGACTATTTATTACCTGTAAACTGGGGACTGGCATAGATATTGAGTTTCGGAGTCTAGTCTCTGAAGATGAAGACTGTTTTATTGGTGGTGATGGTGGTGCCTGAACTTGCATCACACACAACAGAATAATTAGCAACTCGCTTGATACAAACGAGAAGCAAGACAGATTGACAAAGCTATCCATCCTCCTCCTTTTTCGAGACAGATGATACGATACAACTAAAAACACTCGCACAACACACTTGCTCAAGATCAGACGTTACTAACAGCCGAGAAAAAATTCTGTAAGTCGAGGAAGCACAGAGTTTAAATTTTAGATTTGAAATTGCTTAATTTCCACCCATTATTTTTATTTTTTTTTATTTTATTTTTTTATTTCTGAGCTTTAGATTTTGTCACAGCCTTGAAACGCTTCATCACCTTTAGAAGTTACTAAGTTGACTGCTGATAGAATACTGAAACATATTCCTCCGTGCATATGGAAAACATGGAAAAAGTAATAATTGAATAGATAAATAAATAGATAAAAAATAAAACTGATTTTCTCTTAAAAAAATAGTTTACCTCACTCGTTCCCACGAGAGGAAAAGGGCAAGTATAATAATCACTGTGACTAAAAATAGAATTCAACACAACTTCAACCTCCATATGCTTTCACTCAGACTTAGCTTCCAGAGAAGTAACCAACAGTTTCCCTGAATCTCTTTCTTTCTGCCCATTTGAACATATGTGTTGGGATAAAATACGAATATAGGGACGCAAGTCGCATGTTTCCCCTCACCATCTCTCCAATTCGAACAGGTGCGTTTAAATGGACAAAGAGAGAGAGATAGAAGAATTCCTGTGTACGCCTCTGTTGCTTTCATTATGTTATCCTCCTCAATTGAACGTTCAACGTGCGTCAATCTCAAGTATAACTCACAGTGGTATGAAGTGCCAGAGATTCTGAACTTGAGAATCACAAAGTCAATAGAATATGTTTTGATTAATTTGAAAAAATAGAAAAGAGAAATGGGGCTCTTGCAAAATTTTGCTACAGGGGATTGAAGTCAGAAGTGTTGATTCTTTCATGAAAACCTGTAAACATGACGAAAAGTACACTAAAACATCACGAAATTCACTCTCAAAATTAGGCTTAATGGCGGAGAGACGCAGGTACCATGGGAGATTCCTATCTAAATTGAGACATATCTCTGATAATAGACAGGAATCTCCCATGATACCTGCGTTGAACCGCCACTATACGATCTTACCGAAACCTGTTTGCTAAGTTTATTACTGAATTTTATACTTTTTTAGTATATTTTTATTTTCGCTGGTTATTACATCAGATTGGACTATTCATTTGCTCACAGCAAAAGTTCGCAAGAGCTCCATTGGGAAGCCTATCTCCTTTGATGAACCTAAAGGTAAAGATTTTCACCCCCCCCCCCCCATTTTTGTAGCTCCCATTGGTGTTTTTTTTTTTTTTTTTTTTTTTTAAAAAGCCTTAAAATTTTTATAGTTCTTTTCAGTGTACTAAAGTTCTGGTACGATGCACAAAAGTTTTGTTATTGAATGCAAATTTATTGTAACTTATTGTTGAGATGAAACGAAAATAATCATATCTATTTATAAAGAAAGCTTTGATATGTCCGGAAAACAGGAGCATATATTTTAATGTACGACGCTACGTTAACATGTTGAGTTTCCTTGAAAGTGTAATGACGGCTGCTTGTGTGATGCACTTCTCTTTGTATTGTTCCATTCGCGTGATGGTAAATTTATAGGTGTCAATAGAAGCCACGTCATTGCTCTCAAATTCTCAAATTCAATGATGGCGTTAAACTACGGTGGACAGATCTTTAACAAGTCGATTAAACGGTGCGACCAGATTTATTTTTGCGAATGGTCTGGTTAGCACCATTTATGCGCCATTTTTTGCATTTGAAACCAATATTTCGTTTTGATGGTTTCGGGACATCAGGCTCATCATCAGAACCCTGCAGAATAAGTGTGGCTCAGATGAAACGGGTGCAGAGGCGTCGCGTGCAATTTGGCAACAATGCGTATTCTATCCATATAAACTCATGTAAAATATCGAGTTCAGGGGGTGCACAGTGCACAAGGAAAATTCGATATAATTAATGAGTTTAAATGGAGCAGTTGCATTGTTGCCAGACAGCACGCGACGCCACTGAACGGATGCATTCGATGCCTCTTGTTAGCCACACACACACTATAAAACCAATTATTAGTTTGAGATGCGAAGGTCGGCCAGCTGCACATGCAGTATGTGTTTGGTAGATCCATCAGAGACGATATATACTAGAGACCACGCACTACCTATCTTATCAATCTCAACAAAACAACGTCTAATTTCACCATAAGTGGCTGGTAAGCCAAAGTGTTGATGTCAGTTGGCGGATCCAGCAATTTGGAAACAGTCCAATTCTTCTCGTTTGAAATCGTGAGAAATAATCGATACGTCACACAGTGTGGGATATGACCGAAATAGCTAGACAAAAGTCGAAAAATCAATGTGATCAAAATGAGGTAAAGTTGGTCTTAAATGATAGCTGAGAGTATACTGATCACGAATATATGCATCAATGTTACGATTTTATGATGAGGTAAATAGTTATAGAGCTTGAAATCTACGCTTGATTGTGGTATTGATGTAAACAGTTGGAAGCCATTGTTAACGCTGACTAGTTTCTGTCAATTTACTGTCTAATTAAGTGAAAAAACAATTCAACTATTGAATGAATATCGTTGAGGAAGGTATGGAGATGCGTTTTGACACATTAATTTTCATTGTAGACCTTATTTAAATTTTTTTTTTCAAGCTGAAAGAGTGATGGTTTTTAGACGTAATTTTTCCGCGAAACCTCATTTTTATTAGATCGTAACTTTTGTTACCCGCATTTACCCATTAAAAGCGTTAGATAATATAAAAGCCTGTATCTCAGAGAACAAATCCATCTAAAGTTTAGTTGCAACTTTTTGCAACCTTCGGAGATATCTTCATTTTAGTAACTGCGTTCCACTCGATTTTGACGATGTTTTTCTCCTCTGTGATGCTCACGGCTCGGCCACACGCAGTCTCACAGTCCAAGTGGCGCTGTGTTCTTACTATGTTCGTCACACGTTCACCTTCCGCATACCTGCATGCTACTCTAGTGGATATGTACTGGATACCCAGGCCGTAATGCTGGGTTCGATTCCCGCCTCCGAAATTTTTTCCGCCGCATTTCTCCGTTTGAGTCGATTTAAAATAATCGCTTCTTCAAGGAATTAATTGTTTCGAGGAAAATCGATCGTTTTGCACATATTTAAATGGAGAAAAGCCAGTGTTGCCACATTGCACGTTTCGCCTCCGATGAAATTATTTCGATACATTTTAATGCATTTTTTTTTTTTTTTTAATTTATCAAATGTCATTTGAAAGTTTTTTATTTTTCTTCTCGAAAATAATTTGAAAGTCAGATTTTGACGCAAATTTTGTGGTTCCGGGCGGAAAAAACAGCTCTTGCAAAAAAATAATGTCTCAAAGAGCAGAGACTGACGATAATTGTTTAAATACTTTTATTAAAACCACGTTAGACGTTAGAATTTTAAAAATCTGACTTCATATTCGAAATCAGCGACCTAAAAACCCCCTAAACCATGATTTTAATCATGAATAAGGGAGGGAAGACTTTTGTCTAGCTATTTCGGTCATATCCCACACTGTGCGTCATGAGGCTAAAGCCCCTTTAAACATCGATTGTTTATCATATTGCAAATGGGAAATGGTAGCGGCCAATCAGCGTGATTTCTCGATTACCCGATCATCGAACTCACATGATCGGTTTGACAGCTGCCGAATTTTAAAACAAATGTTTGATGTTTTATCGGATAGGTATTGAGGACAATGAGTCCATCAGACTCATCTGGGCCTGTTGACTTCGATGTCATCAATTACCGGGAAAAAATCCAAAAATAAGTTGCAGTTTTCCGTTTGAAGGTTGCATATCGGCGTTATCACATTATCCACCAGATCATCCGCAAAAATTCATTTAACGGCAAAGCATCGGAGTTTTTGTCATAGGTCATCGGTCAATGTATGGTCCAGTTGGATGCTGCTCCCTATGTTTTTCTGTCGAGTCCCCGAAAAAATAAAAAAAATAAAAAATTGCCACCCACCGATCGGCTACACGGAAAAAAAATATTAAGGAAAATAACCATACGGATACCTGATTTTGGCACCTGCTAGATGTAATGTTAAACTTGACCAGAAGTATGGTACATTTACCGATACTTTGAGTGAATTTGACAAGCAATCAGGTGACATCACCTAGTACCTAGTCAAAACATAGTATACTTCTGGTCAGTGGCGGATCCACGGGGGGGGGGGGGGGGCACGGGGGCCAGAAGCCTCAAATGTTGCCTTTTTTCTATAGAAAATAGCCCGAAATTGCTTCTACCAACGCTTCAAATTTCAAACTTTCACAGGCGTGCCCCCCAGAAAAATTTTCTGGATCCGCCACTGCTTCTGGTTAACATTACCATAACATCTAGCAGGTGCCAAAATCAGGCATCCGTACAGTTATTTTCACCGTAGTTTTTTTCCGTGTAGTACGTGCCCAGATCATTCGAGTAAAAATGCGCTTACTACATCTCACGAAAATTCTTTGATTCATATAATATTTCGGTCACCACTGAAATCGGGAATTTCGATGAATTGGCGCACAGACGGCAACTCTGAAATCGTCATACATTCTCTCTTGATAGGAGAACAAAACCCCTTTGAAACAATGCAGAGTGACGCTTACAAGTCACGAGTTCCAACTTTTTTTTTCATCAGCTTTTTTTCATCAGCTTTTTTTCATCAGTTTTTTTTTTTTTTTTTTTTTTTTTTTTTTTTTTTTTTTTTAACCATTGGTAGCAGCTGGTGAGAAAATCCACTTAATTTTATCGGAAAAAAAAACATAATACACAGAATAAGGTTGTTTCAGAAGGGATGGAAAAAAGCAACCCATTTCCTCCAGAAATCGTAACTGCCCCCTCCTCCCCCTGTTCTTTTCTCACGGGAAAAGCAAAGTTCGGAGCGCCGCGCCGGAGTGAATCATTGAAAGATTCGCTCACTTCCAACATACCTCCCCCTCCTCCTTCCCCCACCTTTACAAGTCCTTTACTCACAATCATAATTTCGTTGAGCCGTTGGCTTTTCAATAGTCTCGAGAGTTGGTCGCGTTCTATGGCGGTGTTGGGAAGGAGGAGGACGATGAGGAGGAAGAGAGAGAGAGAGAGAGAGAGAGAGAGAGAGAGAGAGAGAGAGAGAGAGAGAGAGAGAGAGAGAGAGAGAGAGAGAGAGAGAGAGAGAGAGAGAGAGAGAGAGAGAGAGAGAACGTATCGATATATGCCGAGTCGCGTTCGACAGCTCTGAGGTGAAAAAAAGAAGAAACAGAAGAAGAGGAAAAATTTACGACTCGAGCGCCGAAAGTATAATAAGAAAAACAATGAGATTGTTGTTCCGCGACGCTCAAGTCGCGACACACCGCGCTTTGGCGACACCGGTGACACGACCAACACTAGCGAAACGCGACACTGGCGACACCACCCCGTTGACGAAGACGGTTATATCGGCCAATCGCCACTCCAGATGTAACAGCTCGTCCGTCCCTCCGTGAACACGGGGATTGATGGCGCTGCGGGGCGAAAGGGGGTAAAAGATCGCGCGAACAAGAAATAGATTAGGTGGTGCCCTATCTTGAGGTGCATGTAACCTACGTTGCCGATGTTGCCCGCCGAAGTAAAGCACCGCTAGGTTGCTAGATCAAAATGTCGCGGAAATAATTGATTGATAAAATTTACCATACCTACACATGCGGTGGCGTAGCCATAGGCCGCCCTACATGGCGAAAAACGTTCTTCTATAAAGGACCAGAAATCGGATGAAAAGTTTCCGAAAAGAAATTGTGGCAATTTTCAGGATGGTTCTGGTATTTTTTTGTAGAATTCTAGCCAACAAAACTGAATTCTCCTGAAAACTGCAAGAATTTCTCGTTCGAATGAAAAGTTCCCGAAATAGAACTCTCGCAGTTTTCAGGAGAATTTTGGACTAGTCAAGTAGAATTCTGGCCACAGACCTGAATTCTCGTGAGATATGCGAGAATTTCTTGGAGGTAACGTTTATTTATCAGCATTCTAAGGCCATTTTTAAAAAATATTTCTCCGTGTGTCATCAATGATGGTCGGGCGCACCAGCCTCCGGGGCGTAAATTTGAGGAAAGAAAAAAAAGGGGGAAATCATCATCATCATCAATATATATAATTTCCAAGCTTAATGGAAATTGCGGGGTCGAATGAGCGCCGTTTCGGGGGTGGGGCGTGGTCTCTATCGACGCGTCTCGGTCCCGTGATGGTGAGAAAAATAACCAAATCCCTATTTATAATATGCGTGAATGTGTCATTGCGCGTTATCATAGCAACGCTTTCCTTGCTCATTTAAGATCACATTTTCTCATCAGCTGTTTTTTCGGCGACCGGGCTCGGTGTTTGGTGAGTCTTCGGATACGTTGAATGATCGGTTGTTAGTGGTTTGTGTAAGTTCCTTTAATAATTAGAGGTTAGCCGGCCTCGGTGGCTTGGTGGTCAGGACACCTGACTGCCAATCCATAGGTCCCGGGTTCGAATCCCGGTAGTGGCCGCAGATTTTTCACTCGTCTTGTCGCTCGGTCTCCTTAAAAGTGGGTCCACGGCAAAGATTACAGTGGAAATCTGAGTGCTTTGAGCATGGATGTTTCAAGTCCCCTGTTGTCTTCTGACATTAAACAAACATTCACACACTGACATTAGTCTATAGTTGGCTGTAGGCTCCTTGACTGGAGTATAAGCCATAAAACAAGCAAAAAAAAAAAAAAAAAAAAAAAAAAAGTTAGAGGTTATGTGCGGCGAAAGACAATAATACATGTACTTCTAACACGGTTGTCAAACTTCGCAACTTTATGCGGAATTGAAGGAGCGACTAACCATCTGTTTCATTCTAATTTTCTGTTTTGTTTTGTCTTCGACTAACATAACCTCGTTCGTTAATGTTATTTTAAGTCGATTTTGTCAGCTGAGATATATTTGTTTACTTTCGTCATGCTACTATTGCGTCATTTTCTCAAATCAGAACGTAACGTCGTTCTCCGAGTTGATGCCTGAATAAAATTGCGTGGTCTTCAATTTTTTTTTTTATATTTAAATTTGGTTGACGTAATTACTGGTGTTACTGTTTGATCTGCATCTATTTCAATGTACATAATTTAGAAGCTTAGTTTTTGTCTAAATTTCGTTCTGTCATTGTCATTATGAGATGAATTTTGTGATATGGAAAATAATTATTTTTTTAATTGGAATTGGTTAAAATTACTATTTTTTATTCAATTATTTTTTACCGTTTTTTTTGTGATGAATTACTTGAGGGGACGCCCGGCAAAAAGAGGGCGAGTTTTTGGTAATGAATCGGTTCGTCAAAATTTTAGTTGGCATCAAGTTTCAGAAATTGGTTTGCGTAAATTAGAAGAATCTACCAATTCTTTTCGTCGAAATAACCTGTTTGTCACAGGAAATCACTGTCACTGTCACTGTGAAATCACGTAGGACGAATCTTAAAGAAAAACCTTATCTTAAAAATTATTTGCGATCAAATAAAATGTAACAAAAGAAGAGCGTCACTAGAACGGTTCTTCGCTCCAAAAATGGTCAAAATTTAAAATGGTCTATAGATCGATTCATGCGTTACATACTCTTAAAAGCTTACATTTTTAGGTTTTAGTGGTGTTTACGAATTATTCCTTTATAAAGTTAACCAAAATGAAAAACCATCAGAGTTTAACATCGTAATCGCTTTCATTTCAAAAATTTTTCCAAACAGAACGAAAGAAAAGAAACAAATGTAATACGAAAACATCTAAAAAAACAAACACAAAGGACCAGGAGGGGCCGCGAAGCGGCCCTAGGCCCCTAGTACCTTATAGGTTCCTATTAATATCTGATAGTTTCAGTGTGCGCATGTCGCTCTTTGTACAGATGATAGTGGAATTTCTATCATAAAATAGCTTAAAATGGGGTTTTGGGGAGGTAAAGGCCGTTTTATATAGCTTCAGTTTAGACAGCTCTTTGTTTACAACCGTGGAATCCAGGGTTACCATCCACGTGAAATTCGTGAAAACGTAGATCCCACTCATTACGCAAATCATCTGAACTTTTCGCCGCAAAGAAACTCGATTAATTATCGTAATTAGTGAATAATAAAATGATTTACTAGTTACGATGATTAACCGAATCTGTTACGTGGCGAAAAGCTTTAGTTGTTCGTACAGTGAGCGGGGTCGAAGTTTCCCCGTGGATGATAACACTGAAGCAAGCCTGCGCGGAAGACGTAGTATCGTCCTTCCGCGCATGTAAACAAAGAACTGCCAGAACCGAATTTATCTGAAACGTTATCTGAATACTGTAAAAAATATTTGTGATAGGGAGGCTCCAACCACGTTCTTTCGTAGGGGAGTGCCTCTCAATTAAACCCCCCATAGGATTGGAAGCGTTAAAATTGTGGCAGGCAATGTTACTCCTGTACTCTGTCAGTAACCGTATTTTGCTTTGTTATCGGCGATGATATTCCTCTGACCAATCACAAAAGAGCGCTAAAATTGAGCAACTTTACGCTGATGACCGCTTGGCGCACATTGGCGATGGCCAAACTACAGTGACTGGATAAACCACAGTGTGGCCATTTCGGTCGTCTTTCTGATTGGTCGGATTCCTTAAATCGCAAATTTGAGCATTTAGAAGTAGTTTCACGGTTGCATAGGGTTCTCGTACGCAAGTTAGACACGACTGAAGGCCTTTTGTCAAATTTGAAACATATTGGTTCGCAAAATTGAGAGAAATCAACGATTCCCCGTAACTGACCCCCCGCGGTTGCGCACCCAACTTAACACGGGCGCCATAGGGAGGAAGTGTGTTCCTAAGTTACTCGCAAAAAATATCGCAACCCCCCGCCCTAAAAATGGTCTATACATGGCATTAATGACTTTTTTCAGACAGGGGGTAGAGAAATCTTCATTCCGAAACCCAAGAACAATCATACTCCCCATGCTGCCAATGCTAAAGTGGGTGCACTCTTGAGGGGTGGAGGGCAAATGGCCGCACTGTGGTTTATCTAGTCACTGTAGGCCAAACGGTTGACGAGCACGAGGGGTTGTCAACGTTGATGGCCATCGACCGATGGTGCGCTGCCACATTGTGACATTGTGACCCCTTTCTAAGAAATTACCCTTACGGTGTAGTTATAGTTTCCTCGGTAGATCACATCACCTGCTGTTTTGTGACCCCTCTTTGCGGTGACCGTCTGGAATCTTCTTGTTTAAGTCATAAAATAGCAGGTCCGCTCTTTCTAAGAAATAACCCTAATGGTTTGATTAGGACCCTTCAGAAGAAAACACCTACGGTTTTATGACATCTCGTTTCAGATATATACTGCCTCACTGCCAAATGTTTACGTCATAAAATAGCAGGTGCGCTCTTTCGAAGAAGTTAACATTGATGTGTATTTAGGATTTCCACGGAAGAGAACACAAAGAGAGGGTGGAATGATGGAACGATACTTGTTTCAGAGCCGACGTATAGTTAACTAACAAATGATAAACATATGGATAGTTAACTGTTCCTACTTAGCGATAAGTGTTGTTGCATACTCTGAGTACTGAAGGCGCTTGGCTAACTGTGTCCGCAGTCCTCACTACACTGCTAACTGCAGGGTGATTATGAAAGATCGTATCGAGTCGCTTTAGAGTGCGTGTTTTTCTTTGTTTACCTTTATCTTGTTTACCTTTTGAGTAGACATTCCGATAGGAATCTTTTTACATAATCGATGTGTGCTCGATAGCTGAGAAGTGATTAGCGATTTTTCGTAGAGATGTAAGGTTTTCTATCAGAATGTAAACTCGATGAAAGATGAGTTACGCATTCGATAACGACTCGATACGATTACGGTACGATCGCTCATAATAAGCCCCCCCCCATATCTATAGAGCGCGCTTTTTCGATAGCTCTTTGAGAGTCTCAGCATACTCAGTAACGTTTTCGGTACGCCAGAAGTTCGATACCTACTCGCAACTGAAAACTTATGTTTCTGCAACCAAACATCTCGGTGTTCCATATGAACCGAAGTTCAGTTCTCATAACCGAATTATTTTCTTCCTGTGTTGTGCCGCCAAAATAGTTTCCTAATTGAAAAGACACATCGATGAATATTATATCCAGCTGGGGATATGGTTTTTGGCTGTGGTTTTTGCTTCATTTTCAGCTTTTGTATGTATGAATGGTTTCACTTAATTAATTCAAGTTATCTGACTATTTATTGTTCACAGTGGCGTAGCGTGCAATTTGGCAACGATGTAATGTGTTCATTTAAATCCATTCAAAAGATCGAACTATTGAGTGTTCGGTGAATACCTTCACATTCGACCTTTTACATGGGTTTAAATGGACACAGTGCAACGTTGCCAAATTGCACGCTAAGCCACTGATTGTTCATAATCTTCATTTTTACTCGTAAAACTATTTCCGATAAATTTCATTTTTTTATCCACTACATGCGGCGTCTCTGTAAGAGTTGGAAGAATCAAAGTTCAAATTATTCAAAGCCGCTATACAAAAGTTCGCTACACAGACCCATTCGATTGTTCGAAACATTTTGGCAACGTTGGTTGCAATAAAACGGCTTGAAGCAACAGAGCATCACCTAAGGGACGTCTTATACCCTCCCTTCGTCCTCTCAGTCCTTTATCCCTTCATCCTTAGGACAGACGATCACTCTCGGTAGAGCGAAACAAATTGACAACGAGAAAATTGAAAATGAGAACATGAAAAAGATAAATTATTTTGAGTGTCAGGTTGGCAGCAGGTGCGCAGTGTCAGAATCATAAACAACTGACAGTGACGATCAGGAATCAAAAACGACTGATACCGGTCCAATCTTGTGAATTTTCTTCATAAACTAAATTTTTGCGCATAATCCTCTTGATGCTAACAACCAGTGCTTTTTTTGATTTTCTTCGAATCGATTGAGAACTCTGAGATTGGTCAACATTAGATTTCAGAATTTCAAGGGAATTCTTTTAGCATTTTGTCACGAGCTCCACATATGACGGGGACACCCGGACACGTAGAGTCCCTGTAAATAAAAAAGTCTCGCCACGTGAAGAATGAAGAGGAAGAAGAAGTCCACGGAGGTTGTTACATCTTGATGAAGGATGTAGAATATTAATAAGGATAAATAATTATACTCGATGGATACAGGATAGGACAATTATATATTGATGATAAAACATGTTGAACTTATACGTATGACTTATGCGACTGGGAGCCTGATCGGGATTGAATCGAAAAACAAAAAGTGAGGTTAATAACAACCGATGTGCATCGATGATGCTGACATCGCTGACTATGGATACAACAGTTCTCCCCCCCTTATTTTGAGAAACAACGATAAAACAAATAAAAAATTTTCTTCTCAGGTACTGGTACTTTTATCACAGATAAGACAAATCAATAATTAATTTGGGAGGATTAATTTAGGATACAGTTACCCTCAGTCTTTTTTTTTTTTTTTTAAAGAAAAATTAGGTTTAAATCTCTTACGTCATATTTACAATAAAGAATAAGAATAAGAAAATAATAGGAACTTTGAGTCCCGGAGGGACGGAATTGATAACAAATTAAAAGTTTATCTTCAAAATGATTTAAAGATTTATATACATTTCATTTACCTACAAATCAGTCAAATCATATTCCCCTAAATATCTCGGTGTCTTTTTCTCCCTTTGAGGACGGGTTGATGATGAAGAAGAAGATGCAGCACTCATACTTAAGTTCTTTTTCATTGGACTTCTGAGATCAACGAGGGGAGGTTTCTTCCTGACATGAGGTTGACCACTGGTAGAAGGTTGTTGCTGGATGATACACGGTTTTTGGAAAGCAGGAGGTTTGTAGCTGGTAGACGGTTTCTTGATGATTGGACGGAGAACTCGAGAGCAAAGCGGATCAAAAAGAAAAGATTGATTTGATGCCGGTTTTGATTCTTCAACGGTGTCAATTGGCTTCTGATGTGTTGATTTATCGAAAGTAACTTGCTTCCGGTTGACACTTGTTTTTAAGAGTTGGTTGATGTGTCGCTTCACTTCTCTACCTTCGTCTAGTTTTACGATGTAATGAAGTAATCCTAGCTTCCGGATTATTTGACCAAATTTCCAGATGAAACGGTTATTAACTAGGAACCGAGCTTGGATACTATCGCCAACTTGCAAAACTCTTGTTTTGGGTTTCAATTTCTGAGGTGACTTGGCTTCTTGATGTGGTCGCATGGTATCAAGCTTAATTTTTATCTTACGATTGAGATAGTTTTCAGCAGGTGTTTTTCCATCGACCAACGGTGTAGCTCGATAACGAAAAAGAATTTTCTGTACTTTTTCATGAATTGATAACTTTTCATTTGACATGGTTTTCAAACGGCGTTTCAGAGTTTGTACGTTCCTTTCCGCCAACCCATTTGTTGCTGGATGATTGGGCGCAGTAAATTTCTGAACGATGCCGTTCGATTTACAATACTCTGTAAAATAATCACTAGAAAAGATTTTTGCGTTATCAGATACCATAACAGAAGGATAACCATGAAAAGAAAAGACTTGGTCAAGTAATTTGATAGTGTTGCTTGAAGTAGGGGCTTCGTTTTGTAAGATTTTGATTTCAGCCCAACGCGATTTAGCATCAAGAATAATTAGAAAATGACGATTATCTAATGGACCTGCATAGTCGATATGAATCCGATCCCAGTTATTTTCTGGAGGATCCCAGTGGTGAAGTGGAGCTTTATTTGGTTGGTGTTTTACTGAAGCACATTCAGGACACAATTTGACTAGGTGTTCAATGTCTTTATCGATATTTTTCCAATAACAATATCGACGAGCCAATTGCTTCATTTTGGTGATGCCGACATGTGTAGAATGTAGCTCTTGTAAAACAGCAGGCTGCAAACTTTTAGGAATGACAACTCGATGAGCTCGAAATAAGATTCCATGGTCGATTAAGTACTCGGATTCCGTTTCTGACCTCAGCACTTCTTTGCACAATTTTGCTAAATCTGGGTCTTTTCCAGTTTCTGCAGCAATGGATGTTGAAGTTAGGGATATCGTTGAAATTTCGTTTAACGTTGATACGCAAATTTGATGAACTTCTCTATTGAGTGCAGCGTCCGCAGAAAACGAATCACATTCTTTGATGGGTGCACGTGACAAACAATCCACATTATTATTATCGATCCCTTTCCGGAACACAACAGAGTAATTGAATCCAGATAAAAATGAAGCATAACGAAGGAGACGGGCCGATGTCATCTTAGGTAGCGCAGTTTTCCGGTGAAAAATCCTGGTGAGAGCTTTGTTGTCAGTAATTAAACTGAAGTGACGACCATACAGATAATGATATAATCGGTCACAAGCAAAAACGATAGCTAAAGCCTCTCGATCGATTTGTGAGTAATTCTGCTCCGCTTCTGTTAATGATCTGGATACAAATGCAACAGGTTGCTCAACTCCATTGACTTCGTGTGATAGCACAGCCGCAATACCTGTGGGACTGGCATCTGTTGCAACCAAAACTGGCAGGGTTGGATCAAATGGACGGACAACTCGATCACTGGCTATCTCTTGTTTTAATTTGATAAACGCAGCTTGGCAGGCGGCAGACCAACGGAACTTTTGATTTTTCCTTAACAACTGTCGTAACGGATGAGTAACACTTGAAAAATTTGGTAAAAAACGAGAGTAATAAGTGACAAGGCCAAGAAAACGACGTAATCCTTGCAGATCTGTAGGGCGAGGCATTTCAGTAATAGCCTTCACTTTTGATGGAGATTTTGAAATTTTATTAAGTTGAATTTGATAACCTAGATGTTCTATTCTGGTTTGGAAAAATTTACACTTCGGTAGATTCAAATGAAGATCAAAAGCTCGCAAACGCTCTAAACAGAGATTTAAGTTTTGCTTGCATTCTCCTAAAGTTCTGCCATGAATAATGATGTCGTCAAAATAAGATTCACATTTTGGTAGACCACGTAGAATTTGTTCAAAAATTCTGTTAAATTCCGATGGTGCTGGCTTGATACCGAAACTAAGTCTATTCATCCTGTAAGTGCCACGATGAGTCGAAATAGTTTGGATGACGCTACTCTGTTCATCAACTTTCAGATGAAGGTACGCTTTAAACAAATCCAGGGTACAAAAATATTTGGAGTTGCATAAGCTGTTCAAAACATCTTCGATTTTTTTGATTGGATAATTAGAGTTTACTAAGCACTCATTGACGCCGACCTTGTAGTCAACGCATAATCGAACTGAACCATCAGTTTTTGGGATGGCAACAAGAGGCGAACCCCAATCACTGGTTTCACATTTAGTAATTATCTCAGCAGCCTCTAAAGTGTCTAATTCTCTCTCAACTTTTTCACGTAGGGCATACGGAACTTCTCGTTCTCGGGTATACGATGGTTTCACTCCTTCTCTGAGCTGCAGTTTGACTTCAAATTTTGGAACACATCCCACTTTTGGGACAAACAAATCATGATATCTTCTTTCGATGTCGTTGAGGGTGTAGACAGTAAAAATTTCTGGAGTAGTATTTGATGGCTTAAAAATTGGTTCTTGATCTAATTCATTCAAATTAACGTTCAAATGTCTTACCCAAATTCGTCCGAAGAGGGCATCAAGTCCATTTGGCACGATAAACAATTCTTCGATGGAGCTGGTTTCCTTGTATTTCACTTCTACTTGGATTGTTCCATAAGGCACAAAAACTTCTCCCGTGTAGGATCGGAAGACTACCTTAGTTGGATTCAACGGCTTCTTGATATTCAACTTCTTGAATTGTTGCATAGGCAATAGAGAGTGAGCTGAACCAGAGTCAACTTCGAAGCACTGTGAAACATTGTCGATAGAAACATTAATAAAATACTTTTCTGCATCTTTTCGAGAAATTTGATTAGAGACGCTCTTCACGCTGCCTTGATTGTTGGATGGATAAATATCAATGATTTTATTAATGCTGTAAGTAGGATAGCACTCGTCTACGGATTCATCATCGGACAAGTGAGAAACTCTAGATTGTCGCTTCGATAAAAGAGTTTTTACGCAAACTCTTTCTACATGACCAACTTTATGACATGCTTTACATTTGAATTTAGATGCGTCATTATAACAGTCAGATACACGGTGGTTATCTTTACCACATCTAAGGCACATGTTATTAATACCTAACTTCTCATAGTCAATTTTTGATTTACGACTACCATTATATCTTGAATTTGAGCTATTGAAGGATTTTGAGTTGGAGCGATTAAAAGAATTTGATCGATTGTGAGAAAAGGATTTTGATCTACTAGATTGCGAATTGGATTTGGATCGATTTCTACTTTGATGATTACGAAAAGAGACTTTGTTAATTTCTTCTTGAGCATGTGAAGTAGAGCTGGCAAAAGGTTGAGTTTTAGAAAGCTCGCGGCAGTCAGATTTTGATGCCTCCAAAGCCATTGCTTTTGAGACTATCTCATTAAAACTAAGAAGATTTGATTGTAGGAGCTGTTCTTTGATTGAATTATCTTTGATACCTCTGATAAATTGGGCTCTGAGTAAGAGATCAGCAGCTGAGACCTGCGAATCACACTGACATTTTACATTGAAGTCGCACTCCGCAACATCTCTGCGTAACGACGCCACAAAATCAGCAATATTTTCACCCTCTTTTTGATACTTGGAGAGGAAGTAATGCTGAGAAACTAATGCATTTTTCTTGGGAGCAAGATGTTTTTCTAACTCGTTCACAAGCTCATCATAACCTAAGCTACTCGGTTTTTTAGGAGCGACTAATGCAGCTAGAATGTTGTAATTTGATGCGCCGATGGAATTTAAAAGCATTTGCGCTTTTTTGTCATCTTGAATTTCTTTCATCGACAAGTAATTTTCAAATCTTTGTTTGTAATAATTAAATTTCTCTTTGGATGGGTCAAAACTTTCAAAAGGAGGAACATGAGATACTTTGATAACCTGAGTTTCACCTTCCGCAGTTGGTTTTAGTTGATTTACCAATTCCTTGATGAGAGTTCGCTGGTTGGTTTGCATGACTTCCAAGAACTGTTTGAATTGATTAGGATCCATGATGTGGAGGATTTGATTGATTTGATAGTGTTAGATTTGATAAGTTGATGGAGATCTTCGCATGGAACTTTGGATTTAACAGGTTGATACGGGTACACGGTTACTTACGGTGCGCGCACGAAACCGAATTTTGATAACGAAACTTACGTAGGTTGATCATGGTAGGCACTTAACGATGATTGATCACGAATTGATGGTTGATTTGACTAGATTGAAAGAACTTGATCGACAATTTACCACGCCGGCATGTTGGACGATTGCACGACACGAACCGAATTTTCGCGAGTCACGTCCGCGACCGAATTATTCTCGCCGAAACGTTTTACCTCGTCGCCAATTTGTTACATCTTGATGAAGGATGTAGAATATTAATAAGGATAAATAATTATACTCGATGGATACAGGATAGGACAATTATATATTGATGATAAAACATGTTGAACTTATACGTATGACTTATGCGACTGGGAGCCTGATCGGGATTGAATCGAAAAACAAAAAGTGAGGTTAATAACAACCGATGTGCATCGATGATGCTGACATCGCTGACTATGGATACAACAGAGGTGTCCAAACTGATTCGTTGGGTTCGCCAAAAAGGCGCCATTATACACAGCGCTTAAGGCAAAGAGTTGATTTCGATATTTCTCTGGAAGAATCAAATTTTGTTTGCAAAAAATTTAAGGAAGTTTACAACGGTATAATTAATGTTTTTAGACCTTAAACCCTTTAAAAGGCTTAAAAGTCCATAAATTTTAATTACGAAATACGCCTCCTTGAAAAAAGCGTTCAAACGATCATCTTATAGAGAAACAGCTCGGAGAACACCTCCTTGAACTCCGTGACAGCCTAAAATCTAGCAGCCAATCAAAAGTTTTACCTCGTAAGGCGAGACTATTTAATACACAGGGCAGTGGCGGATCCAGAAATTTTTTCTAGGGAAGGGCACGCCTGTGAAATTTTGAAATTTGAAGCGTCGCGTCGGTGGAAGCGATTTCGGGCTATTTTCTATTGAAAAAAGGCAATTTTTGAGGCTTCTGGGGGGGGGGGATGTAGGCGTGCCCCCGTGCCCCCCCCGTGGATCCACCACTGACACTGGGATTCTGTAGAGGCCCGTGTCATAAATTGTAAGGATGAGCCTCTGGTGCAGAGCTGTATAATGAGTCGATTGAATGAAGTTGAAATTTTCGAGATCAATCGAGAGGAGACATAAATGGATGGCTTTTCGTCAGAGTTGTTGCTTTGTATACAGGGTGTTGAAAAACTGTTCCCGAATATTTCAGGGGCGGATTCTACAAGTCAAAATAAGACCTTTTTTTCCTATAAACATGTGTCCGAAAATGCCCCCCTTTTAAGCTACAGCCCCCCAAAGTTTTAAAAAAATTACGGTTTTTTTGGAATAGCGACCACTATTATGAACCAAATGTCTTAAAACTTGGTGTCCTACGGTAATTTAACGTGTAGAATCCATTAATGACCTCGAAAAATTCAGGAATTGAGTCTAACTGTACTTTTCACGCAATCTTGTACCTTTAACGGCACGAATTTTATGTTACGGGTTAAAATTTTGAAGAATAATTAGCGAAATCAGATGTGAAAAACCCTTAGAAAGATTTTTGGTCCTCCTTGTTTCTTTCGATACGACGCGTTTTAAGCGAGATAATCGCTGCACAGTGCGGAAAAGTCAGCGCTTTTACCATAGCGGCCGGCCCGTAGAAGCAGTGGAGAGGCGGGTTGCATACTAACTGCCGTTTTTCATGGTAAAAGCGCTGACTTTTCCGCACTGTGCAGCGATTATCTCGCTTAAAACGCGTCGTATCGAAAGAAACAAGGAGGACCAAAAATCTTTCTAAGGGTTTTTCACATCTGATTTCGCTAATTATTCTTCAAAATTTTAACCCGTAACATAAAATTCGTGCCGTTAAAGGTACAAGATTGCGTGAAAAGTACAGTTAGACTCAATTCCTGAATTTTTCGAGGTCATTAATGGATTCTACACGTAAAATTACCGTAGGACACCAAGTTTTAAGACATTTGGTTCATAATAGTGGTCGCTATTCCAAAAAAACCGCAAATTTTTTAAAACTTTGGGGGGCTGTAGCTTAAAAGGGGGGCATTTTCGGACACATGTTTATAGGAAAAAAAGGTCTTATTTTGACTTGTAGAATCCGCCCCTGAAATATTCGGGAACAGTTTTTCAACACCCTGTATACTCCGGTTGAGTAAGTGTTAGCAAGACGTCCGGTTACGGCAACAGGAAATTTTTCTCAGAGCAGTGGAGACCCTGTCTTTAGAAGTATCATAAGTTTGCGGCAGACCCATTTTTGATCTTTACCGGCAGAAGGAATATTGTGTTCACAGAATCCCTCTCTTACGTAGGTACCTATATGTACGTGTCCCCGTCAGACATCATGTTACTGGAGCTTGTTTTTCACGTGCGGTTTTGCCATTAGCTGCAGTTGTTTTCATGGCATAGTGCCTCGTCGCTCGGTACAGTGGAATCGAAACATGAACATTCCCAGTCAAAATTTCACGAATAAAAATCAAGATTATGAACGAGAAGTAGAAATTTAGATTGAAAGTGTGAACTTATTTAGGTTAAAGCTGAACATGAGTCAAATAACATGGTTCTGCAAGAATATATCAAGTCCTACACTGCGGTGCTGATTTTGCATACACACTTCATTGAAGGCGCTCAACACTAAAATGTTTTCGAAAGCAAAAATACAACTTTTTGAGTCCGAAAAAATCCTTGTTACGAGCCAGTGTGCGCCGTCACGTCGCGTCGCGTCGTGGACACAGACACGCTCGCTCGACGGTGATATGACTACGCGATTTACCTCGCGTTTTAACTTTTTTTAACAAAATATTCGACAACATGTCCTCAAAGAAATTAATGATCCTCACAGAACATTAATATTGTACCTATACCGGTAACATATTTCGGCCATCATGCAATACAATTCCGTCCGATGAAGTCGATGTACGCGATAACTTGCGAGTCGTCCCGATGCTGCTTCTGGCGTCGCGTCGCGGCGGCCGAGCGCTACCGCATACAGCAGTAACACGTGCGATGTGTGCACTCCCGCTGGTGTTTTCATTCCATGTTCCGCCATCGGGCGAGTGTGCGACATCATCGCGAGTTGTCAAATTGGCGAAGAGTAAACAAACCGAGATTAGTTTTGAGTACGAGGAGCATCCACTGTGGCTTATGCAGAGCCAGGAATTTATCCCTCTTTCTCTTTTTCTCTCTTTCTGCCTCTCCCTCTCTGCCTTCCCCCTCCCCACCCTCTCTCGCTCTCCATCTCTCACTCTCTCTCTCTCCCCCCCCCCCTCTCTCTCTCTCTCTCTCTCTCTCTCTCTCTCTCTCTCTCTCTCTCTCTCTCCCTCTATCTTTGTCTCTCTCTCACTCTCTCACTCTCTCTCTCTCTCTCTCTCTCCCTCTCTCTCTCTCTCTTTCTTTTTCTTTATTTTTTTGCCCGTTTGAACGCACCTGTTAAAAAAGAACAGAAAGAGGAACGAAAATCACATGATTCACCCCTATTTCTACCCTTTTTTAACACGTACGATCGCATGGGAAAAGAGCGAGAGAGACAAATCACTGGGGCCTAGTACGTTAAGACAAATTAAGGTGATTCCAGGCAAAACTTTTCCAGATTTCAATCCGATGGAAAGCGCCACTGGTTGCTTTTCGGAAAAGTCGTGTTTTTGGCGTTATAAACTGAAACCATAGATAAAACGCAAAATCCAATAACGTGATCAGCACCTGCGAAATTTTTTTGTCGATTTTTTGAGCCCAGCCCACAACGAGCAAAATTGGTTTAGAATTAAAGCCGTAAATTATGAAATTCATTTTGCCATACGCTTATAGTGAGTGAGAATGAGAGCGAGTGATACGTCTATCTGCCTCACTCGCACTCATTGCTAGGCTTATGGGAATTTTCGGCTTTACTTTTGAGTGTTTCAGCTTGAAACTTTCGGGGTATCTTCCTGAAGTATGCTTGCAGGTGCTGACGTTCCTCTAGTTTGTATTTTTATCGTTAATTAGTCAATTTTAGCCAAAAACTGTTGACTTTTAGCAGCGCGACGTGGTGTCCACCGTTGGAACAAATCGACCCTGGAATAATCTTAAGACGCTCTCTGGTTAGGACTCATCAAAACAACGGCTGAATAAATTCACTTACTGTTGAGTTATAGACTTACGATAAGTTTTCTTCTTTAAGTTACGTTTTTTGACAGCATGACAGCTCCTGATTAACTATTTCTAATTTGAATAACTCAATTTAGCATTTGAGTGAAAATTTAAAGTAGATGGATTTTAATTGGAGAAATGGTGACTACCACTCAAAAGTATACGTAACAAAATAATATGAATAGGTAATAAATTAAGTCATATACGTAATGTGTGTAGGTATGTTGCTGAAGAATTTCATCGTAAAATTTGACTTAAAAAAGTTAATCAAACACTGAGCAACGTTATAAGTGACAGCAATCAAACTAAATTTAAGTTTAGGTATAAATTTAGCTTAACTTAATTGGAAACTTAATTACTTGGAAGTTAACTAAGCTATTGTTTTATTTACTTAAACCTAGTGGCTAACATTCAATACTCATCGTCCCTCAAAAATGACAAAAATTAATTAAAATAAGTGTAAATATACAAGAGAGTTACCAAAAGTCACATCCAATTTACCCGACGACTCTAATTATTGCTGTGGAAAAAGTTTGCAACCGCGACCCATTCTTGGATTAACCCCATATAGGCCAGGCCCGAGTATACTCGTTTTTCTCCTCTTGTTCATTTCACATTTTTTCAGTCTTCATCCCGAATAACCGCGAGCGACTCATCGATGAAAACACTCACAAAACAAGGTTTCATCGGGGTGCCTTCAATTCATCGTATAGGCAATTCTAACTCCCCCGAGTACGAACAGTTAACTACCGTTCCTATTTAAACGAAAGAGTGGCTTTCTTCTGGACTAACCTGGCCCTTAAAACGTTAATGCGGATTCAATTTTCAATGTGATTTTGTTGTTTTACCCGTGATCTCAGTATTTCACTCAATTACTCAGACCGATTTGTTTGCTTGATTTGTTCCAGAAATACGTTAGTGAAGGGAGCACTGTACGAGATTGTGCCGCCGACTGCACAGAGAGAAGTAAGTCGTCACATCTTCTTCATTTATTTTGTTTTCCCTTTGTGTTGGCGTATTTTACTGGTCCACTATTCTGCTTACAAACCTGTATAGTGCATTGTATAGGCAGGCATCCAAAAATTTGCTTTCTTAACTCTTGAATCTTGAATCTTGGTCAGTTTACGGCGAGTGTATTTTTTTTTTTTTTTTTTTCTAAGTTGAGAGACAAATAAACTGAGCCCTTGTGAAAACGTCCATAAGAGATTTTCATCGTGGCCGACGGCCGACCCAGAAAACCCAGCTATCCCAGATAGCATTCAATCTCCTGACAATGTCCGGACAAAATCCGACATCATCGGGTATTGTCAGAATATTCTGTGGATATCCTCACAAAATCAGACTATTTCGGATATTGCCAGGATATCCTCAGAATATCTTGGGATGATTCGGTAAAATGTAAAGTCTTCGAATAATTTACAGATATTTTTTTTTTTTTTTGGTGGCATCTCACATCATCAATATTTATTATGGTAATGTGTGTTCTGTGGTAACCGTGCAGGCAAACTCAGAATGAGAATATTCTCAGTATATTCCAGCCAGAATATTCCGCCGAGAATATTCTCAGAATATTCTTTACAGTAGGTAGGTATATTTACCTTCAAAGACAATTTTATGGGGGAAAAAATCTGAAAACACACTAGGATATCCTGGGGATATTCTCCGATTATTCCGCAGAGAACGCTCTCAATGATTCTACTTCCAAGCGCTACCACTAGATAGCGCTCGCCTCCTTTCAATCTAATATCTTTTCCTTTTTGACTTTTCTAATTTATCTTTCAATATTTTTCTTTAAATAAATTTTATTACAAGGTGCGTTTAATTGTTTCCTATAATGTCAAGAAATCGGGTTTCGATAATCTTCAGATTTGTAACGTAAATTTTCATTTGAACTTCAAATTCTCAAAGTTTGGAACTGAATTGATTTAAGTGCGTCCGCGCCTTCTTTCTCGTCATTCAAATTAATTACGACTCATATTGTTAGTCTGTTTCGTAACTCTCTACTAATCTTCTGAGCGAATTATACGCCTCGTGATTAATATTAGTTTACCTGCAGTAAAATCTGCACGGATTTACCTAATGGGGGATCCTGGAGTAAATAGAAGTTCCATTCTCGGATTTCAGAATCCATTGGGATAGAACCACTGATGTGTCTTTGGTTAGTGACTAATCGGGTAAAAATATTGATTGAATTGCTCTCGGCGTTGGTTGTTGATATCCGGAAAATATCATGAGGATTTGCAAATATCGTAAGGATATCTGTAGGATATTCGACTATCCTACAGATATCCTCAGAATATCCTGAGGATATCTAACTGAATTTTTAAAATCTTCGTGAGATATCCGCTGGATATCTGCGGGTGTTAGGATATCCATAGGATATTCCACGGATATCAAAGGTGTGCCAAATGAATATCCGTGGGATATCCTACGGATATCGCCGAATATCCATAGGATATCCATAGGATATCTTAAATATCTGTTTGGATATTCTCAGGATATCCTATAGATATCCGTCTGCTATCTGGGTATAGATAGATAGCTCGTTGATTAAAATCAAATCACAAGACAAAAGATCGCTTTTCGAGACAAGCATCTCAATAAGAATAACGTCTCTGCGAAACACCTCGTCCATGATGGCTTTGACAAGAACAAATCACTCACATTTGTATTCTGACCCTCAACATTACTCTCGTTGTTGTAATCATACAAACTAAATTACTTAATATAAATACAATACCGCAATGGCGCAATATATTTAAAAAAGGTATAATTATTTAGTACTTTATTTACTTGAAACTCGGAACAAAAATGATGGTCACATACGTAATGGACATAGAGCCACGATGGGCCACGAATAGGTTCCTTGAGCTGTTTTGACTGTTGCAACTCTGGATATAAGTCGTCATTGCTCGGCGGAGTGGAGTTTAATGACACGAACCATTTTCCAACAGGTACAGTCCGGCAACGTTGTATTTCGTCCATTTAAACCCATATAAAAGGTCAAATTAGAAAAGTATCTACTGAACATCCAAAAGTTTGATATTTATCATATGGATTTAAAATTGCAAAATGCACAGTTGTCGAATGCACGCTACGCCACTGAATGGAATTTCTTCAATTCGAGGGAACTTTTAGACTGACTAAAGATTAATACGTCTGTTTATAATTTTGGATCATTTTCTAACTCATTCCTTAAAACGTGTTGGAAACTTCCTTGACTCGATATTATACAGGGAGCCCCTAGCAAAAAGTACCGTGAGCACTATTCCAATTTTCCTCGTGGACAAGGAAATCACTGTGATTTACTTGTAAATTTACACGGAAACCCATGTGATTTACATGGAAATTGCATCGATTTCTATATCCTTTTGAAAAATTGGAACGGAGTTCATGAAACTTTTTTACTTGGGATAGATAAAAGTGATTCATTTCTTTTCACGCGTTTTTTTTTTTTTTTTTTTTTTTTTTTTTTTTTTTTTTTGTACAGAAACCTATTGGCAAAGATGAGCATTTTACACTATTTGATGGGTAATCACAACAACAGACGCTCCATTGTAGAATTGGAACCGACAAATCCATTTGTCTACCCTTTTTTCCAGTTTTTTATTGCTGTTTCGGGGGTTTTTCCATCATTTTTATCTTCAAAATTTCGAGGAATTATCGAGGTTGGTTCCAACCATGCAACTTTGAAGCGTTTTTCTTTTCATATATATCAAACATTGTAAAGCCCCTATCTTTGAAGAAAAATGAGTGAAAAGAAAATAAAACCGTCTTTCTTCCCGGACGTAATCCATCCGTTTTGAGTCTAGAAAGTTTCCGGAACGTTGTATGAACGCGTTAAAATTCGGTCCTTTGTTTCTGATGCGAGCTATTCTCGTTCAGGGCCATGCGCAGTTTTGTGACGAGACGGTGATGTGATCTAATTATTACTGTAAGGGATGGCCCGGCATAGAGAAATCGCCTTGGAAAGTGAAATCTGTTGAGTTCCGAACTTTTGGGCCAAATAATAGCAGATACACCCTGTTTGCAAATAATGCAAAGAGAAAGTTTCGCGTTTCTTATCCGACCTACCCTCATCCTTTCCACCCTCGTCCTGTCGCCCCATCGCACAGTGGAAAAATTCAATGGGAGAGGCTAGAGTCCGTATATAATTTGAGAGTTGCTCCAAGGTTGAATCCGTTTCTGATTGGCTGTTAGATCTCGGCTGTCAAGAAAGCCCCAAGAGGCAAATGCAAATGGCGGAGGGTTTATTTACTTTTCTCGTTTACTAGCTTTTATTACACATTTGAAGAAACAGCGACCGCAGTAATTATTGTTAATTTTTCCTCTGCTTGAATGTTATTCCGGAGGACATTATCTCTTTCAATAACAACTAACGACCGTGATTGTCGAGAATCTGAACCTAACCTATAAGAGATAGCGAAATAGCGGCAACAGCGCAGAGGCAAATGACCATCCGCCATTTGCCTCTCCAAATTTGCCTCTTGGTGGCTCCATTGATCCGCTTCTTCTTCTTCATTTTAAGAGACTTGGCGCAACTCTCATAGTATATATGGACTCTAGGAGAGGCCAAACATGGCGTGGCAACTTTAGATGCGTTTATCTTTATTAATACGAAACGCAGAAGTTTGAAAGTGGTTTCATTGTAAAATTTCCAACAGAAACCTTTTTTTATTTTATTTTTTTTTATTTTTATTTTTTTTTTATTTTATTATTTTACAGCAAAAACATTCATATTTTCATTTTTAGCAATATATTCCATTTCCAACTCTTCACATTCACTCACTTCTCTGTGCGTCGCCCCGTCTCCTCGGAATATATTGGTTCGCATTGGATCCAAGCGATAGAGTACTCTACAGACTTTAGCTTTCTTCCTCAGACTTAAAAATACCCCTCGCCTATTTAGGAAGAGAGGAGAAAGAAAGAGAGAGAGGTGGGAGAGAGGGAGAATGAGAGGAGGGGAGTAAACTTTGATCAAGTAATTTTATTAGATTTTAAAACTTTTGAGACTTGCCATTTCAACTGATGGCCTCATTTTCTCATTTCCTCAGCGCTCATTTTCTGTTTTGTATTTCTTTAATCTCATTGGCTGCTCAGTGAAGTTCTCAGAAATGCCATTCAGAGTAGGAAGAAAAGGTATACAAGCGAGAGAGGTTATTTACCTAAATAAGTTGAAAACCGAACCGGGGCAGAACGGTATAATGACGTACTTAAAAAGGGGTTGATGAGACTATACGCAGAGAGTGCTCCCCGCCTCTCACCCCTTTTTTGGATTTTGCCCCCCTTATTGTTTATTTTATTTGTTTGATTATTAATTTCACCACTAATTCCTTTTCACTCGCTAGAAAAGCTCTCAATTTCTCGTTTTTAAATTATCATTACCTACTATTACCCTCAGATTTCTTTCAAAACGGAATGAGGAACCGCGAATTCGTTTGATCTTATCATATTATTCCGAACTCTTTAATCTGTAACGTATATTTTTCTAGGAGATTTTTGGACACCCAGGCAAAAAATTAAATGTCCGATGAAAGTCCCAAGATTACTTATAATGTCCCTTTTATAATCGTTTTTAAACGCCATTTGACAAAACATTGAACATCACATGGACGTCCAAAACAGAGTGAATCCAATCTCCATACCCATCCAAGTCATGGGGAGTTATGGGGACTTTTAAAATTAAAAAGTCGAATAAGAATGTTAAGGAGTTATCAGAATTTCTGGGAATCCGAAGAATATCCCCAAATAATTGTTAACAATGTCTAGAATTATTCAGGGACTTTCTTCGGACATTCACAAATTCCAATAACCCCTTAACATTCTTCGAGACTTTAATTTTAAAAGTCCCCATAACGTCTCATGACTTAGATGGGTATGTACATTGTATTCACTCTGTTTTGGACGTCTATGGGACGTTCAATGTTTTTCCAAATGACGTATAAAAACGATTGTAATAGGGACATTATGAGGACTTTCTGGGGACTTTTTTTGGACATTGAATTTTTTGCCGGGACTGGTTTCAAATAATTTTGTTTTGCCTTTGAAACTTTTGCAGTATTTGTAAGCCACCCTGAATAAAATGAAACATCTGTCTAGATAGTTAGACAAGTTAACGTGAGATAATATAACAAGTATGTTTTCAGTTCTAGGCCTGGTAAGGACCTATGGAACTCACTATTTTTAACGCGAAGAAATGTTGTAACAGCTATCGGATAATTTCAAATTATTTTGTTTTTGTGTTTGTTCGCAGCTCAATCGTGGGGTACTAGGATCTATTGTTGCCAAGAAGACGGTTGCAATTCAACATCACACTCCCAGTCGGATTCTTTTCTAATTGTCTTCGCGTTCATTCTAATTATTTCGCTTTATTCTCAATTACACAACTTCAGGAAATAAAATTTACTTTAGGCAGAGTTCCTCTCCTTACTCTCTTTGTCAAGAAGTGTTGTTTCGGGAAACATCGACAAGCAATTTCCGCGACGATCTGTGTTGCCAAATTCGAGGTTAAAAGTCGTATATATATTTTACACTGAGTCTTATGGGAAATACGTGACCTGAATTCGTATAAATGGCAACACTGGTGACGTGATCTATAGTTTGTCAAGTTATGTACAATGTTGCCAGATTTTCCTTTAAATTACCGACTTAGCTTTTAAATTAGGTAAAATGGGAAAAAACTAAATAACTATCCAAAAAATGGCAACATTGGTTATGTACCATGCAATTTGCCTTAATTGTCCAATACATTGATTTATACCGGGTGACTACAAAAAAAAATGGGATGCAGAATTTTTCAAAATATAAAATTCAATTTTCGTGGAAAACAAAGGGAGAATAAACTTTAAAATTTTTGCCTTAAAAGTTAGTAACCAGTTGGCGTTTTTAGGCTGAAGCATTAAAAAATTATGAATTTGAGAATTTGCATTTCAATCCTCTAAGGCGAGTCCTTTTTTTATAGTTACCTTGTATTATGTGACGTCACACCTTCAAAAGTTGACACCTCATTCAGGCGTCGCCAACCCTCTCATATACTGCAGGACCTTTTTCGGTTTTTAAATTCACTAACTACATTTACTCGTCTCTTACGATTTACGAAGCAAAGGCATGTTTTCAAAAATATCCGCAATCTTTGAAGAAAATTGGAAGCAATAAAATCGATTGTCTGAAGATCATACATCTTTTTTTAACAATAATGATCGCCGAGATCGAAATTTATATGAACATCGATAAGAACAAGAAAAAAAAGCCATATCAATCCACTTACAAAAAGCGCGTAAAGCAATAAAAATTCTCGACTTCAAACTTGCGGTTCTGATATTCCGAATCAACACTTCTGAACTTCTATCACCACCACTGAAACGTTAATATTCTAAAACTTAAATTAATTTCAAAATGTACTTTATTATTGTTTTAATTTATTATTCATAGTTAATTAATTATTATATTATCACTTTTGTTAATGTCAATCTTTTTTTTACAAATACCTGCCTAAAAGCTTTGAATCGAGGTCTTTCTTGAAAATATCTTGACTTTAAAATGCACCCTTCCTTTCGTGCTATTGAGGACGAATATGTAGATACTGAACTATGCAGCGTTGTGAATGGTCAATTTAAAAGACCCGCTTATTGATTCCGCACCTGATTGGTCGATTATAATTTTGGATCACTTGTTCTTCTCTGAACTGTCAATTCTTATAGTAGGAGTTTTTGTTGTTCTTTGGAAAAAAGTTGAATAAAGCTCAATTCTGGGCAGAGTCATAAAGCCAGGAAATGAAAATTGAGTTATACAAAAGAAAACTGGCCCACGGATTACAGCAGATCCACCATCAAGAATACCCTTGTGGCTCAAAATTTTTACTCTCGACAGTACCTTACGCCATAAATATTCCTTTGAACCATAGTCCCTCCCTCCTTCCATCTTTCTAAAGCTTTCATTTAAATGAGACATAAAATTATCTCATAATTAATTTATCTTTAGGCTTCTTTTCGCTTGAGAAACAACCTGAGGAAGATAACCTCTACTTTCGATAGTTTTTAATATGATAATTTTCATATCATCTAACTCGACTTCATATCACGCCCTACTATTTCGCTCCACCTTTTCTCCTTATGCGTTAATAAAAAACATTGAAATTATATACTGGTAAATAAAGAATGTGCGAAGGATATTTGATAACTTTATAGCTTTCTTACTTGCAATTTGTTTACGCTTCTAATTACCAAGGCCGGAGGTTGTTGTTTTTGTATTTTTATTTTTCCATCTTTTATTTTAGTTTTTGTGAATTCCTTCGATCTATTTGTTTTAAACTGTTTGACGTGCACGGTACACGAATAAGGCTGTTTTTCAAGCAACGAAGGAAAGATCTTCGATGAAAATCAATCCCAAAAAATTCAAGGAAAGTCTTTGGTTTTCACAAAACTGTGTGTGCACTCCCATGCAAAAATGGAGGTGTAAACTTTATCCTTACACTGTGAGAGAAATCACTTCTTTAAAAACAAGGCAACACGTTTACTTGTGACAGTTTCCCTTTCGCGAAGTAAGTTCTGATTGCATGAAAGAGAATCACTGTCACAACAAAGAATTTTTTACTTGTTGCAGCAGACAATATCCTTGGGTTAAAGGAATTTTCCCTCAGTCAATATTTCCTTGTGCGCAGTTTCTTTAACACAAACGAAATACATCTTGGATTAAAAAAATAATTCTCTCAGTGTCGAAAGTTCCTACATATGTTGATGGTTTTCGAGCAGCGTTACAGAAATTCAACGTTAGATAACAAAGCACTCATCGGTCGCAATCAGTGGCGTAGCGTGTAATTTGGCAACGCTTCAGTTCGTTCATTTAAACCCATGAAAACCATCGAACTATTGGGTGTTCGGTGAACACCTTCGCATTCAACCTTTTACAGGGGTTTAAATGAACACTGTACGACGTTGCCAAATTGCAAGCTACTCCACTGGTCGCAATCAGTCTCTCACTCTCACCGTGATCCTCATGTATATACCTATCTCTTTTCTAACGTCGAATTACGTATGCGGGGCCTTGTTTCACGACACTTTTCTTCTCAGCATGACATTAGAATAATTCGAGAAAATCATTTCTGTCAAAAAAATGTCTAAATGTGTTATTGTGTAATGTTAAGATTGTTGTGATAAATGTGCTAAAAAATGCTACCGTAGGGTATAAATGATAATGAGATAACAGTAAATAGGGATCACACGAGAGTCAGTGGCAAAGGGTGCGTGCAATTTGGCAAGGTTGTATTATGTCCATTTTAACCCATGAAAAAATCGAACTTCAGGGTGTTCGGTGAGCGCCTTCACATTCGACCTATCACATGAGTTCCAATTGATTTAATACAACGTTGACATATCGCACGCTACGGCACTGATGAGAGTGCGAGAGAGATACAGATAAATAAACTTTTTTTACTGTGCGGCGCTATCACTAAAATCATCGTTTCTATAAAGGAATTTAGATGATTAAAAATTACCTACACTGCGGTGGTTGAATAATACACGACTTTTCTTTATTCTTTACAATCCCCGTACGGTTAATATCGGTTACTTTTCACAATTATACGGTTATTTTTCAACCATTCAAATCGCTACGCAATAAAGGAACCATATGTACATGGAAAATGTACAATTCCACCTTTTCTTCATGGTAGATTTGAGACGAACGATTTTTTTTTTTTTTTTCTTTTCTTTTCTTTTTGTAAGCGCGCAGTATGCGAACACTGAGCGGTTTGCACCCAAACTTTGTAACAATCAGACTCGTTAGTTTTCAAGAACTCCTCACAAGTTCCCGATCGTAACTTTTCTATTAATTACGTCTGCGCGCGCCAACTTAAATTGAAGTGATTCCTAGCAATGGAAACGTTAACTTCTAAAAATTAGACGGTCGGTACCAGAGGCAAGCACGGAGAATATCTGATCTCAAAAAGAAGTAACTGGAAATAAAAAAAAGGAAAAACGCGGAAAAATCTCCTGTTACGGCAAAAAAGCGATATCTTTGAGTGAGTTCAGATGGCATATTTTTCGAAAATTGGGTCAGACCAGTCCATGAAGGAGGCTAATAGCGGTATCAGGGTCGTTAAAATATCAATATTTTTTTACGTAGATGGAAATTTAATTACTCAAAATGCAATTTTAAACAGGAGTCTCTCCAACCGTTACTCTAGTGAACCCTCCTCCCTCCTCCCTTCCTAGTCATATAGTTAAAAAAGTAGCGAGGGGAGAAACAGATAAACAAAATAAAAACGTGCGGTATACGCGTTTTTAAACGGTCATTATACAACGGAGAAGAGGGAAAACTTCTCGTACAGTTTCGAGCATTTTCCCCCCCCCCCCCCCCCCGTTGCGTGAAAAATTTATTTTCCTTCGACCCTCCGCGCACCCTCCCCCTCGCTGACACCTTCCCCTCCACTCTTCATCACCTTAACAACAACAGTGTATGAAGAGGAGAGATGTGAGAGTGAGAGGCAAACAGAATCGATGGTGGTTACGCTTCAAGCACCGTTCGTTCGTACCTCGCCTTACGCAAAGCTGCCGTTTCGCGTATGATTAATCGAATTTTTTAATTCACCGATAGTTCCACCGGTTGAGAAAAGATTACGCAGTTCAGTTCAGTGCATGACTGTACTGCTCTAAAATATTCTGATTTGTAATCTTTTCTCAATCGATGGAAAATCTGTTAGTTAATCAAAATTTCCGCAAGTTTTTTGAAGTCATCGAGGACTCCACCGGTTGAGAAAATATTACAGCTGCGAGTAATTTTGTGCATTACAGGCATACACTGAACTGAACTTTTTAATGTTTTCTCAACCGGTGGAATCATTGGTGAATTGAAAAATGCGATTGATTATACGCGAATCGGCAGCTCTGGCCTTGCGCCGCTTTTGCAGACCAATTTGTTCGTTTTAAATGCACAATTCAAGTTTATTAATTTTCTACATCGTCGTTGAGTAGGAACACTCTACACTTCTCCTTCAAATAGAGTTCGAACCATTTCCTAATCTCAAATTCAGAGCTACAAGTCCTCAGCCATGCATGAGACGTAGTAGCACTTTTGACTACATCTGCTATAACCACAAAGAAGCGCCTTCAGTTCGAGATATAGGCCAAACGAACTCTGTGGAGCAGAAACATTTACGTCACTCGGAAATGAAGGTGCGTGATCACGTCCGCAAAATCTGCTGGGTATCAGGATCAGGCGACCACTTTTTCTGAAGGTGGGGGCTGTTATCGAATTGAAGCGCCTTCAATTCGAAACATAGACCAAACGCACGCCGCACAGTGTTTCCCCCCTTATGGAGAAAGGGAAAAAACCTCATCGGACCTACATTTTGCTTTAGATTTGAATAAAACCGCTTGAAAACGTGAACGAAAGGTCTTACTGTTACCATTAAAGTACCTGGTACACCTGTCACCAACCCTTTGGAACGTCAGGGGGACCCCCCCCCCCGCCAGGCCCCGCAAAAAAAACCGGCAAACCTGGCGCGCTGGATCATTCCGCTCGAAAATGCGAAAAAATTACAACATTTAAAATCGTCATAACTTTTGAACTAAAAGAGCTAAAAATATTTCAAGGCCAGGTTCGGATTTCTCGTACTCTCTAGTTTGTTATACACAAGCTTAAATTTTATTTTGGTCATTTTCCCACCCGTATGAAGAGTTTTTCCAAACCCTCGCGAAAACTGTTTTTTTTGGAGCACATCTCTAAAAAGTTACTTAAACTTCTCACATATCTTTGAGCAAATGTAGCATATAGATAGACAAAATCTGAAACCTGCATTAGATTCCTTGGAGTCAAGACTATCGACTTGGTTACCTCAATTTTTCTAAAAAAATTGTTCAAAGTCAGAAAATGCACTTTTCCGAGACCATGTAAAGACCGCTTCTGAACATTATTAGAAATATGCTCCAAAAAAACAGTTTTCGCGAGCGTTTAGAAAAACTCTTCATACGGGCAGAAAAATGACCAAATAAAAATTTGAGCTTATGCATGAAAAACTAGAGAGTACGAGGAATCCGACCCTGGCTTTGAAATAGTTCAAAAGTTATGACGATTTAAACTTTTATCATATTTTCGCATGTTTGAGCGGATGTGTAAACTGTGTATTCAGAAGCGGTCTTTACATGGTCTCGAAAAAGTGCATTTTCCGACCGTAAAAAAAATTTGTAGACAAAATTGAGGTAACCAGGTCGATAGCCCTGACTCTGAGAAATCTGATGCATGTCTCAGATTTTGTCTATCTATGCTACTTTTGCCCAAAGAGATGTGAGAAGTTTGAGTAGCTTTTTAGAGATGTGCTCCAAAAAAACAGTTTTCGCGAGGGTTTGGAAAAACTCTTCATACGGGTGGGAAAATGACCGAAAGAAAATTTGAGCTTATGTAAAAAAAAATTAGAAAGTATGAGGAATCCGACCTTGGCCTTGAAATATTTTTAGCTCTTTTAGTTCAAAAATTATGATGATTTTAAATTTTATAATTTTTTCGTATTTTCGAGCGGAATGATCCAGCGGGCCTGTTGCGCCGGTTTTTTTGCGGGGCAGTGTATTACCTACCGCAGAACATTCTATTTTCATAATATTCAACTCGCTGTAACTTCCACGTTGGGTAATCTTGGGTTACCAAATTTTCAGGGTTGTTAGTACATATATTCAGCTTGTGAAAAATGTCAACAGACCCGTGACGCTCGTTGACGCTTCAGTTGTAGGTCCATATTCGGGTGAAAACTTCATTTTTTAAGCTTATTCTATTTAAATTCATTCCTTTGGATATGAAAAAATAAAATTTAACCCATGTGAAGGGTAGAATGTCAAATTGTAGACTATAACGCACCCATTGAGCGAAAATTTTCAATGAAAAAGCCTAAAAGAGCTTCTTTACAGAGCTTTCGATATTACTCCAGTTTTTAGCGAAAAAACAGAAATTCTGACTTTCGCCGAAACAACCTAGCTTTTCTATCAAAAGAAATGCAAAAATTGTAAAAAAAATCGTGCAAGTCTATTAGTTTGAACCCTCAGGAATGGATTTTGTGAAGTTTTGGGTAGTTTGAAGAGGTCGGTAAAAAGGGGTTTTTTCCGCCGAGGAAACACTGTGCGCCGTTGGATAGGACAATTAATTCACTTATTTTATCCCATCACTGCATTGCACCATCCGACTGGCATCCGTGTCACATCGTAGGAAAACTTAAAACAGGCTCAATCATTTTAAAAAGGACTACCACCTCTCATAACAATGCTTTAATCAATTGATATCACATCGGAAGGGGGGGGGGGTGTCGACCACAATACCTTAATCAGCCTCAATTTCATTAAATATGTACCGATCATTTGGTATTTGTTTTTTAAGAAATCCAACTAAAAGTGATATAATAAAATTGAAAATTCGTGGAGGGGTGGGGGATTTTTCTTTTCTTTCACCTCTTCGGTACTACTGCACTTGTAAAAAATAAAATAAAAAAAAAAAAAAAAACATTATCAAGTATAGAATCGAGTATTGTGGCCCGAAAACTGTCCTTTTTTTTACTATTATCTTCACTTATTAGACCGCCTATTCGATTGAAAAATCTATAGTTGGTTGGGGGGGGATCCCATGCAGTGAAGAGCTAAGTATATCAACTGTTTTTTTGCGAAAAATAAAAAAACTCCCAGCAGTGAAGGGTTAAGGACTAAATGGCTTTAATGCAAAAAATCCAACGGAAGTGTTCACGTTTTGAACGTTCGGACGGTTCACATCGAAGTCAACTTGATAATCAATCAATAGCGACTCATCTTTACATTAATGACTAAACAAATAAATAACATTCACTTCCATGCTCTCTTAAACTAACCACCATTTCCTTTCCGACACAAGCCGAAATAAAAAAGATCGAGATCATATTTTTCAATTTTTAAAATACTCCGAAACGAACGGTGTTTTTCTATCTGCATAAAATATAAGAGCTGCACTCCATAAGAGAGTGATAAACTTTTGAAACGAAAAAGGACCGGGACCCCAGGTGTTCTATCCTTATTCTAAAGTAGCTCAACGTTTAAAGCACTAAAAACTTCACCGCCATCAAATCTATGACTCAGGAACTTAGCTCCTCATAAATTTCATTCCTCCTTTTTTCCAGTCTATGTTCTCTTTCCCAAGTACTTAATTGCTCATATACTGCACTGCAGTTGAGTTCAGGTGGCTTTGACCGTAGAATTAAACAAACTGTCGTTGCATTTCTCGTCTGGTATAAAAAGGCCTGTATTTCGGTTCGAACAAAAATATTCATTCCATCGCATCGGTCGGTTAGTTTTGGACTTATACCATAAAAAATCGATTTTTTTCAAGGTCGCACGGAAGCATGGGAAAAACTGCTCGCGGATACAAGAATTTATCTGTCTCCTTTCTCCTCCCATTGAATACGTACGTTAAGAAAGGACGGAGTAGGAGCTAAAGTCGCGTGATGGCCTCCTCTGCTATCCTTTTCTAATACTAGTGTTCAAATAGCCGGAGAGAGAAAAAGACAAATTCCTATATCCGCCCATGTGCCAGAATAAGTAAGTGTCTTGCAGTTTGTTGTATGGGACTATCGGTCTATATACTCTTCTCCAGATCGTAGATCTACGCTCAGAAATATCTCAACAAATATGCATAGCTCTACAGAGCTTAGACCCAAACCCACCCACCCCCTCCCCCCCCCCCTTCCTCCAATTTTTTATCTAAAAATATGTTTAGAATCGTGGAGGAAAGCTCTGCAAATCGTAGATCTACGCTTCAGATTTTTCAAAGATATGCGTGGACAGACTTAACGTGTTTTTACCAACGCTCTTTTATTTTTAATAAGTATACTTAAAGAGAGGTCTCTTTTGGAAAACATGAAGAGGAAAGATCTCCGATCTGTAGAGCTGTGCTCCGAAATTCCGAGATTTTTTTTTTTTTTTTTTTTTTTTTTATAAAATATAAAATAACGGAGCGTTTAGATCCAGGGTATATCTCGTTCACGCATTTCTTAAAAAAAAAAAAACAAAAACAAAAACAAAAAACAACAACAAAAAACAAATATTTAACTTAGATTCACGCTACGTTCACTTGTGCTTTGCGCCGAAATTCCGAGATTATTACATCAGGTGAAAAAATTAAGGTATAAATCAACGCTATCTGGTCAAGCTGCACACATTTTTGGGGATTCATCTATAGATCTACAATCTGTTGATCAATGCTCTGAGCCCCTCTTTTTTTTCTCGTCTTTTTTATGAGTATTAAAGTTAAAAAATATGTTAGCCATGAACCACCCGGAAACTTAACGTCTGCCCTTTGATATCAAATTATGCTTTAAAAATAACAACAACAAAAACAAAAATCGTAAAAAATGAACGTAATTTTCAATCAATCAAATAATGGCAACCAGCGACATGACTTATGATTGGGGCTTGACGAGTAATCGCGCTATAGCTTCTCTCTCTGGAATCCATACTTGAATAGATAAATGTTCCGGCATGTCTGAGTTGATTTTGCATACGTTCCAAATTGAAGGCGCTTATTCGTGCCTGAGATTGACAGCGGTTTTCCATGTAATGAATTAAAAAAAAAAAAACCCATGTTGATTCTTAGGTTGTAATTGAATTAAGATTCGAAGTGGCGGTCATATCCTACTTGCTTCAACAGCTGTTGATTCTCAAAGCAGCTTCAAAAATTTTCAAAAACTTATACACTCGTCAAAATATATGTTTACTCCTACATCAGTGGCACTCGTGCAATGAGGCATCAACAACGGATTCTCTCAGTTAAAATCGATGGAAAATAATCAATCTTCAGAAGGTTCATTCAATCCCTTAGAAATCGATACTTTTTGCTTTGGCTTAACTGATAAAGAATCGTCGTTGCCAAACTGTAAGAGCTGCTTTTGCCCTGCATAGAGAGCTGAATACAGGGCTGTATAACACGGTCAGTTTCTATTATTATAGCAAAAAAATTGAAGGTAAATTACCTAGAGATAAGAAATGATAGTGTAATTTTTGACCAAATTTAACCAACATTTCTTGGGTTTCAGGTTTTTTTTTCCCCCTTATTCCAATTCTTTTCAGCAATATCGAATGAAAATGAATGAGACATTTAGGTGGAGAGGGGGGGGGGGCGATAAAACCCTGCAATGTGAACAAGAGATGAAATTCCAGGGATGAATGTTATTCACGACTCATGTGATTGCATTTCTCACTCTGATCACGCCCTTCGCTCCCAATTACACCATTTAATTGTTCACTGAAGAACGATAACCAGCTTTCTTTAAATACGGTCTGTCCCACTTTCTCACAGCTCACATTGGATTGAACCATGACGTTTTCTGGCCATCATTAAAATCAAGATTAAGAACAATAAAATGGAAAAATAAAAAAAAAAAATTATAATTTATAATAACTAATTCTACAGCTTAACACGAGTCAAAGTTCAGAGCCCTACAAATGTCTCGTTTTCAAAGGTAATCTACCAGGAGATTTGCAACAGAAAGTGCCTACATTTCTCTAATGTATGCCACCTCATCGCACGAATGCATTTCTGGTTGCATACACTAAAAATTTGAGGCGTCTTTACGATATGGCGGCGGGAGAGTAAGGTATACGAATCGTCGAAATTTAAATGCATTATGTCATATTAGTGCTGTTATTGCGAGAAAATGTCGGCAGTACATCAATGTTTTCTTAAGCAAAAAGAAACACACAAAAATAACAAATATACATTCACGGAAGAAAAAGACTGGTAGAATTTACCATCGGCATAGCTGATTTTGGAGTCTGCTATCAAGTATGGTAAATGCAACGTACCTTGTGGTGAAATGTAGCAACAGGCTATCTTAATTTACCACAACGTACGTTGCATTTACCATACGATCGTAAAATTTATCATTCTTGATAGCAGACTCCAAAATCAGCTATGCAGATATGGTAAATTCTACCAGTATTTTTTTTCCATGTTCCAAGTTCAGAAAATCCATACTTGGATTCACTGTGCGGCGACAAAAAAAATCACGGACTCAGTTCAACATCACATATTTTTACGACGTCTGCAATCGTAATGAAAAAGTTCACTAACTAGTGAGCTTTTAAGAGTCTTTCAGAGACGTTTTTCATCTCCACGAGTGAAGGATTCGTGCGCATTTTCTCCCCCACCCCCCATCCCTTCCCCTTTTATCTTGATTCCTAGGTCACTTTTGTCTTAATATTAAATACAATCACGTTACGAATTTAACTATTGTTGCTTTCGTGTCTTTCAACGATCCTAACGCAGAAACTACACTGACAATTTGTTTGCGCTTTCTTTTCGCCTAGGCATGAGGAGTGGCATCACCAGTTTGTGAATAATAATCGGTTATCGTTCTTGTCAAATTCGCATCGATACTTTTGCAATTTACAAGTATTGGTGCATTCTATAAGGATATTCAATGGAAACGCAAGAGGATTGATCACTCACCAATTCAACGGAGAGGATATCGATAAATCTTTGAGTATTCCTTTTGAAAGAACGACACATTTTGCTGAGACAAAAAACTTCTTTAGGTAATTGTGTTTTCATGGTTAAACAAAAAGCGTATTCTGCTTCTGAATGAGTGGTGTGGTTAAAATCCAAAAATATAAAAATACACCTTTGAAATTTAAGTTATTTCAAGTCCTATCTCAAAACAGAAGAAAAGAGTACGTATTTTCATAGGTGATACAGTTTTTTTTTTTTTTTTTTTTTTTTTTTTTTTTTTTTTTTTTTTTTTTTTTTTTTTAAAAAAGTCCCTATCAAAACGTACAATCCATAGATCTTTTGTTTGTGTACATGTGTTCAGGTTTCTCATTGCCGGAGGCAATTAACAGCGTTCGAATTCTGTTCTGACTTATTTGACTGGAACTAAAAATCTTCAGTAAACTGCATCATCTAAGGAATTGCAAATCCAATAAATTAAATACCAATCCTTCATATAAACCTGGGAAAAAAACTCGATCCGTATCGGGCTCAGTTGAATGTTCAAAGAATCGATACTTTTACGTTCAATTAAATGGGATATAAGGGACAGTAATCGACGTTCATTACAAGCTCAGCTGCCACCACTTTAAGTTGACATTTTCACTTGAAAATGCGTCTTTCATTCAAAGTATCGGTTATTTGAATGGAGCTGTGAAATTCAAAGAATAAATTTGAAGTCTTGGCGGCGCGACATACCTACACCGATCTTTAATCAATTTCAGTAAAGACCCGGCTCATTGAAAAAATTAGTTTCAAAATATTTTGAAAAGAACCACCTTAACTTGTTCTGGATCATATTACAGAGACAAAAGCATTCTGACAAGTGGAGAAGAGGGGTTACGGGAATGCTGTAGGCTTTAGCAAATAGAATTTTAATTCAATCGTCCCTTCACCCCTCCACTCCCACTATTTTGAATTGACCCATTTTTCCCGTTTTTTTTTTTCTTTTTGAGGTCAGCCTATCTTCCATGCATACCTTAGTCCTGCAAATACACTCTAAAATACCCCATCCGTTCAATCATGTTCCATTGGTTTCGCACATTAAAAAAAAACCTATTCAATCATCGCTCATCTCAAAATGTCGAGACAAAAATAGCCTTGGATATATTTTCTACGAGCCTGAGGTGGGATATATTTGAACTTTCCAATCAAATCAATTATTGATCTCACACATTTTTCATCCATTAAATGGACTTTTGTTTCACTCCAAAGCAGATTTTTTTTTTTCTTTCTTTTTTTACGGCAGCAGAGATGGAATCATTCGGTGAGTCCGCGATGAGGCTAGTAATTGATAAAGTTACCTACATTCTAATTTTTCAGCACATACCTAACTTTGAATTAAATTTAGAAAAAATATATTCTAAAGTAAATTATTACCATAATTTTAAATTATTTTAATGTAAGCTTTATGTAAGTGATAAATAAATATGTAGTACTTTATTTAATAAATATATTGTTTTTATTTATTTACGTGTGCGCTGACGTAATGCGTAGATACCCGAAATAATGGAAATGAAAAATACCTAACCTGCCTTTCTGTCTTGCAATCAATGAGCTATAACCATGGCTTTATGGGATGACATTTTGAAGACACCGCAGTCGAGGCAGTCGTGAGGGAAATAGCTTTCGTGGACACTTTACAGGGGCTCGCTTTGTTTGCCTCTTATTTTTAACCTTATAAAACAAAACTGGTAACAACTCCATATAAAAATTGCGGATTGTAGGTAATGAATGTGAAAGTGTTTTCAAGTGGCTCTCGGGACTTAAAAATCGATACAATTTTGTTTCTTTTGAAAGGCGATTTTACACGATGAAGAAACCGACACAAGCGAGAAAAATAAGCAAAATAAATGTCTTACGATAGGGTACGGCAAGGGTGCAAAATGTACCATAAATTCGGAAATTTCACGCGATCCGTGACTTATTTCCTCACAGGATTTTAAAAAAATTCCTCACAAAAATTTGAAAGTGATGACTTTTATTTTGGTTATTTTAACATTTCAATAACACCGTATGTTCGCAAAATGACCGGTAATTTCCCATTTTTTACACTATTTTCCAGGGAAATGTTTATTGCCATTATTTGAAAATAAAAAAAAAAATAAAAAAATTGGACAAAATTTCTCACTTTCCTAGAAATTTCCTCACTTTCACGCGATCCGCTAGATCGGGCACATTTTGCACCTCTGGGGTACGGGTAGTATGTATTAGAATGATGCGTAGCAAGGTAGCCACTCTAAAACACTTTCAACTTTGTTCAAATGAACACTTTCCACTGAAACAATCAAATTGCAATTTTTGATAAGTGGTTCAAAAAAAAAAAGGTAAACAAACAACAAACTCTCATTCCGTGCTGACTCACATTGAAAAAAGACTCATTATGATAAAGTGTTGCCCTTCTTTATTAGTTAAAGCTCGTTGCTTTCAATATACTCGTAATGATCAAAAGCGCATTGTGACCTAGTTTGAAGAAACCCTCTGATTTTTCTTGCACGGAAAAAAAAAAAAAAGATTGGTAAGAATTTACCATCTGCATGGCTGATTTTGAAGTCTGCTATAACAAGTATAGTAAATTTTACTAGCTTATGGTAAAATGTACCAACATGTTACATTAAATTACCGCAAGGTACATTGTATTTATACCATCTTATTGTGAAATCCATCGTACTTGCTAGCAGACGCTAAAATCAGTTATGCAGATGGTATATTCTACCAGTCTTCTTTTTCGCGCACGCACACCGATCAAAAAACTTGTCATATAGACTTCCGCTAATTTTAAGAGGGTACGCACAGTATAGGCAGTTTAGTTGTTTAAATCTTGCGTCGGCGCAACCCACATCACACATAGAAATAACGCAATATGCTTTCTTGTTTTCTCAAATTCGTGAAAGGTACACTAGAGTCCCTACACGTAGAGAGAGTTAAGACTAATTGTAAGACAAGAAGGGTAGACAAAAAATTGGAGTAAAAACTGAAAATACAATAACTTACTGTAATGTACGATGTAGTTGTCATATAGCAACGGTAATTTATTTCATGGTTCGACCACGTAGGTCGTTCGTATTTTTACAGTATTTTAACGATCGATCCAGAAAAAGGAACTAATCAACCAGCCAGCAGGATGGTTTTCATCAATGGAGATAAGTTGACCGAGGTATGGCACTGACTAGGTATACTTGGCTCTAGTTTGCGACAAGTTTCGCGACGAAATCGAAACATAGGTAAAATACCGCCCATTTTCAATCTTCATCCCACCTTTTACATGTTTTTCGTCCGTCCGAGACTGTATGACTTCACTTGGAACTTTCGTCTCTCTCGATTTGTTCATCCTCTTCCAACTCATACATTCAAATGGACAAAGAACGAGAGAAATAGCAAGCTATAGTTTCTATAGTTGCGTCACTGAAAGACTTTGACAACGACGCGATCTCATTTTGCGAATGCGATTCTCTCAGTGTTGCCAAATAAAGTAAAAACCCCGTAATTTTTCCATTTAAATTGTACGCAGCTTGCAACTAGTAAGGATTTTAACGTATTTAGGTAAAATATGGCCTAGACATAAGTCCACTCTTCACGGATTCAGGTTAATCTTTTTTCTTTCTCTAGGCCCACTGGGACACATGTAAGTTAGAAAAATTGATTAAAAAAAAAAAAAACCCCAAAATACTGAAAAAAAAAACAAAACAAAACAAAAAACAAACAAGCAAAAAAAAAACAACAAACAAGCAAAAAAACCAAAAATTGTGAAAAAACTTTCTCATCAGGTGCTGTCGCTCCGAAAACTGATAAAAAAAAAAAAAAAAAACAACAACAAAAAAAACCAAACAAAGATAAATAAATCGGATCAGGTGCTGTCGGATGATTTCAAAAGCTAGCAAATAAAAGGAAAGAGGAAAAAGTTTAAAAAGGTAAATAAATTAGATCAGGTGCTGTCGGTTTGTTTTGAAAGTTCAAGATGCAAGTCAAAGATGAGCGACAGTCTGGGGGGACCAATAAACCTTACCTTTCCGTTTCTACATCATCTTCCACGTGTCAAACGTAATGTTTATTGGTCCACCCAGACTGTCGCTCATCTTTGACTTGCATCTTGAACTTTCAAAACGAACCGACAGCACCTGATCTAATTTATTTACCTTTTTAAACTTTTTCCTCTTTCCTTTTATTTGCTAGCTTTTGAAATCATCCGACAGCACCTGATCCGATTTATTTATCTTTGTTTGGTTTTTTTTGTTGTTGTTTTTTTTTTTTTTTTTTATCAGTTTTCGGAGCGACAGCACCTGATGAGAAAGTTTTTTCACAATTTTTGGTTTTTTTGCTTGTTTGTTGTTTTTTTTTTGCTTGTTTGTTTTTTGTTTTGTTTTGTTTTTTTTTCAGTATTTTGGGGTTTTTTTTTTTTAATCAATTTTAGGAGCGACAGCACCTGATGAGAAAGTTTTTTCAAAAGTTTTTGATTGTTTGTTTGTCTTGTTTTGTTTGTTATGTTTTTTTATTTGTTTGTTTTCTATTTGTTTTATTTGTTTCTCTTGCTTTGTTTGTTTGTTTGTTTGTTTGCTTCATTCTTTGTTTTCGTTTTATTTGTTATGCTTGTATGTTTTTTATTTATAGTTTGTTTGTTTGTTTGATTTTTATGGGTTTTCTTTATTTGTTTTGTTTTCAATTTTCGGCGCGACAGCATCTGATGGGAAAGTTTTTTCTCAATTTTGTTTTTAGTTTTGCTTCTTCGTTTGTTTGTTTGTTTGTTTGTTTGTTTGTTTTTTCGCTTTTCCAATTTCTTTTCCTATCATCTTGTTATGAACTTTTAGTTTTTACTTTCATTTTATTAATCTATTTGTCTAGTTTTGGAATTTAATTTCCATTTTTATTAATTTTTTAATCCTCTAATCAAATTAATTATGGTATGGTGATGTTCGAGGCCGGAAAATTTTTCAAATAGTATCACGCCAGAAGATTTTCTGCAATGGAACCGAATTACTGGTTGCGAGAAACCATCAAATTTAGATACTGATTGATTCGGTTTCACATGTTGGAATGGTTAGGGATGCGCGGATTTGATGGGCCCACCTCAATCAGCCCGCTAGAAGTTGGAAGAAGAACGGAGAGTTGGAGAGTGAGCTGGGTTGCAAATATACAGCGTTGCCAGTGCATTAGGTAAGAATTAGCAATTTAATTATCTTTGCGGTTTTGGGTCACGTCTTTTCATATTAGCATTTGCGCTTTTAGGCATATTTCTCGAGATCCTTTTTGCGCTTTTGGAACATCGTTTTTGCGCTTTTGGAACATCGTTTTTGCGCTTTTGGGTTCTAGTTTTCGGATTTTTGCGCTTTTGGGTGCTGTCCCCAACGAGCTATAGCGGTATAGAGGATTTGTGGGCCGTGATATTGAAACTTCACGGAGGCAGGCATAAATTGAACTCTTATGGACGGATTTCACACAGGCTCGGATTTTTTGCCTCACCTTTTTCAACCTTTAAATTTTTAAAAAAAAAAAAAAAATTGTGACAAAAATACATTTGAAATTGGTTATGAACGAAAATGTAAGTGTTTTAGAGTGGCTATCTGGTGGAGTGGTTACACAAAAATAGATATAGTTGTTTCCTCTGGAGGATTTGCCATGGGCGAATCCAGAGGGGGGGGGCACGACGGCATGCCACCCCTTGAACCAAAAAATACAAAAAATAAGAGGAGGAGAGAGGGGGGGATAGCAAAAGAAAAAGAGAAGGGGAAAACAAAATCCTTTGGATAAATTAGACTAGGTTTTTTGGGGGAGGGGGGGGGGGGGGTTATAGGGTCTTAATTTCATCCACTAGACATCCATTATCTACGAAAATGCAAAGAAATTAGAAATTAGGTAGCTGGCATTCGGGCGAGATCTTTTACTTTTAAAAACAAAAATTGAATAGAGGTAGTATAAAAATGAGGAGTAAACGGTTAAAAGATGCCTCGAATCGGCATTAGAGAATCTTGAATTTTCAAAATTGTCTCGGTGGGGGGGGACCCCCGTTGACTGGGGGGGGTGTCCCCCATACCCCCCTCACGTTACGAAAATGGCCCCCTTGATACTTTCCTGGATCTGCCCCTGAGATTTGCACGATAAAGAAACTGAAACATAACAGAAATATGCACAATTTTCTTTCCTGGGAAGTTGTATCAGAATTCTGTGTCCAGATAGCCACTCTCTTACTTGCACTTTCCTTAAAAACCAATTTCCACTGGATTAATGACAACTTTTGGTTTTAGGTTCACAAAAGTGAGGAAATTCAAACCAAATTCAGATGGCCCAAGCCCATGCAGTCACACTATGAGTTAGGACTTATAACATGTATGGAGACCAGTGGCGCACCGAAGGGGGGGGGGGGGGAGTTTAGGGTTAACCCCCCCCCCCAAGCCCCCCAAAAAAAAAAGGAGGGAGAGAGAGAGAGAGAGAGAGAGAGAGAGAGAGAGAGAGAGAGAGAGAGAGAGAGAGAGAGAGAGAGAGAGAGACAGAGAGAGGATGTGGTTCCTTCACGTTCACAAATAGAAGAAAGAGAAAGAAAAAAAATCGTGATCGCAGCTAGGAAAGGGGGTTCACGGTGAACAAATTCCATATCATCCGCATTTGCTTAAGAGTTATTCACTGTGGTGGGGAGAGGGGGGGGATAAACTCTAACCCCTCGGTGAACCCCTCGGTAAATATTCCATGGCTCCTTCAACCACATTCCACTTGACTCTTCTTAGTCTAGGGCCCGAAAATCGACTTTGGGGTACACTTTTTATACTTTCAGGACGTGTTCTGGGTCACATGGGACACCCTTTTTTTCCCATAGAAGTTCCCAAAAAATCCGGCCGCACCTTCATATCCGCCATTTTGTATTTTTTTGGAGTTTTCCGAGGTGCATTCAAAAAATCACCTAAATGCAGAGAACGGCCGCTTCTAGGAAAAAATGTATAAGGAAAAAAGTTGTTTAAAATCAATTTTTACATCCCGTAAGTTCGCTATGAAACCCCATATCGCCTGTTTAAGTGGGAAAAAAACGCAAAAACATGAAAAAAAAGTCAAAATTTTCCTCTCTAAGTTTTGAGGCAAAAATTGTCAACCAGCATAGCTGACGCCAGAAAGGTGCTAATTTTTTTTCAGCTCGGTAGAAATCATCCCAACATACTACCAAAGCACCCTACGTCCCTAATCGCTTCAGGGCTCAGCCCCTTTCCCAGCCTTAGCACTCGGACTTGGCCTATATCTGAAAACTCAAAAATCTCCAAATTCGCGTAATATACGAATACCTCTGAAATGTAGCGAAATATCAAGAATACAATCCCGAATGAAGCCTCATTTTGTGTTTCCTGAGTCGCAATACTCAAGAATATCATCTGAAGGACGTAAAAGTTTACCCGGAATGGTGCTTTCCTTCACATTTTGACTGAAATAGCCTGAACTGGCTGCTGTGAAAAATGCGCTCAGCAGGATGAGCCAGACCACCCGTATCAGCCGTTTTTTGCGATGAAGGACTGAACTTCCAACTTTGAGATAGGTAAGTCAGGTGGGGGAATACACTCGAAAAATCAGAATTTCGTATTCTCAATAGCTCCCGAGGTCTCCCAAAGGGGGGTTTCGGGGGATGGGGGGGGGGGGGGGGGGGGGGGGGGGGGCGGGGGGGGTTAAAAAATTTGATTTTACAAGCTTTTACTGGCTCTCTAATGGCAAATGTAACGTAAAATTTGTAATTTCCTCAATATTTTAGTGAAACATTTAAGGGAAAAAAGCCAATTTTGTCCGTTTTAGGGCCCCCGAAAACGGGGGACTCCCGTGCTAAAAACCCCCGCAAGTATTAAAAACCACAACAACGAAAATTTCGTTGTAGAAACTCGGGAAAAATTGCTTTTACAGGTTTTCGACGACGGGAAACTCGAATATGTTGGTCTAAAAGAGCACCTGCTGATGTTTAGGGGCCGTTTGGGTACGAAAGGGGGGGGGCGACGCGATCCCCAATCGCACGTGTTTCAAGAAAACCCTCATCGTAGAATCTCGGAAAAAATTCTATTCCGCGGTCTCTCACGACGGAAAACTCGGATTTTGGGTTTCAAACGGCACTCAGGGACATTTCGAGGCCGTTCATGGAGATGCGGGGGGGCGCTCCAGTCTTGTCCAAAGACAATAATAATAGAGACCACGCACCAGCCGTGCGCGCAGTGGGTAACTTATTTTTCGGGACTCAACAGGAATTATCACAGGGAGCATGAAGGAGCACCATCCATTATGGACCATACTTGACTGATGAAATTTTGGTGCTGCTTTTTCTTTAGGCAAAAATCTCAACGAAATTTCTCACAGTCAACGTATGGTCCATGTTTGTGGTGTTCTACTGAGACCCCAAAAAAAAAAAAGTTGCCGCCGCGTGCAAACATGGGAAAGATAGTGCAAGTGCGAGGTCTCTATTATACAAACAGGGTGTTTCAGACCGCACCCGCCCACTATCTTTTTAGCGAAAACAGTACAAAAAACGGAAATTTTGACGAGACTGTTCCAATGTATGTCATCCCCAAAAAATTTAAAGGGGAAAAATATTGCGGTCCCCGAAAAACGCCCCTTGAAGGCCTATTAGGGCCAAAAAAGGGGGGCCGACTTTCTTTTTCTCGATTTTTTTGGGGGGTGTTTTATTTTTAAAAATGGAGTTAACACATCAAAAGAAACATTTATGGTTCAGGGCATTTTTTTCAAAAAATGGCCCCTTTTCAAGTTAAACCGTTTATAAAAAATTTGGAGCCATTTTGAATTGCTCGCTGTGACCATGAAAATGGCCGGAATTCCAAAAACTAAAAATATTCTGAGTCAGCAGATTAAGAGTTTTCTTTTGATGTATCGCAACCCTATTTTTTGCGAAAAAAAAATGGGGGCCCCCCCCCCCCCACAATTTTTGAGGTTTTGGGGGGCCTCTACAAAAAAAAAATTTAAATGGCAAGATATAAGTTGTGATACATCATTCGAAAGGTCTTGAGGAGACGAAAAAAATGGTTTAAACCCGAACTCAATCCGATAATTTTAACGAGAGTTACAGCGTGGCCTCTCCCCTATATTTTGCAGCTTGGGGCGGGGGGCCTGTGAGTAAAATTGAAAATGGCCGGGTACAAGATTTTATAAATTATTCGAAAGTCCTTGAAAATACGAAGAAAATGGTCCAAACCGGGTCTCAATTCTACAATTTCAGCGAGAGTTACAGCCATTCAAAGATTTGCAGTATTTTTCTCGAACTCGCTAGTTTTTGTAAGTGGTCGTGGTTGTTTTTTATGGCCTCCTCGATGTATGGTGGATGGTGCTCCTTCATGCCCCCTGTGATAATTCCTGTTGAGTCCCGAAAAATAAGTTACCCACTGCGCGCAGGGCTGGTGCGTGGTCCCTATTATTTTTTCTTTGGACAAGACTGGAGCGCCCCCCCCCCCCCATCTCCATGAACGGCCTCGAAATGTCCCTGAGTGCCGTTTGAAACCCAGAGATCCGAGTTTTCCGTCGTGAGAGACCGCGGAATAGAATTTTTTCCGAGATTCTACGATGAGGTTTAGTTGAAACACGCGCGATTGGGGGTCGCGTCGCCCCCCCCCTTTCGTACCCAAACGGCCCCTAAACATCAGCAGGTGCTCTTCGAGACCCAAAAATTCGAGTTTCTCGTCGTCGAAAACCTGGAAAAGCAATTTTCCCCGAGTTTCTTCAACGAATTTACGTTGTTGTGGTTTTTAAAACTTGCGGGGGTTTTAGCACGGGAGGGCCCCTTTTACGGGGGGCCCCAAATCGGACAAAATTGGCTTTTTCCCTTTAATCGTCTCACTAAAATATTGAGGGAAAATTTCAAATTTGACGTTACATTTTCCATTAGAGAGCCAGTAAAAGCTTGTAAAATCAGAGTTTTTGAACCCCCCTCCAGCCCCCCCCCCCCCCCCCCCCCCCCCCCCCCATCCCCCCAAAAACCCCCTTTGGGAGACCTCGGGAGCTATTGAGAATACGAAATTCTGATTTTTCGAGTGTATTCCCCCACCTGACTTACCTATCTCAAAGTTGGAAGTTCAGTCCTTCATCGCAAAAAAAGGGTGATACGGGTGGTCTGGCTCATCCTGCTGAGCGCATTTCTCACAGCAGCCAGTTCAGGCTATTTCAGTCAAAATGTGAAGGAAAGCACCATTCCCGGGGAAACTTTTACGTCCTTCAGATGATATTCTTGAGTATTTCGACTCAGGAAACACAAAATGAGGCTTCATTCGGGATTGTATTCTTGATATTTCGCTACATTTCAGAGGGATTCGTATATTACGCGAATTTGGAGATTTTTGAGTTTTCAGATATAGACCAAGTCCGAGTGCTAAAGGGTGGGAAAAGGGGGTGAGCCCTGAAGCGATTGGGACGTAGGGTGCTTTGGAGTATGTTGGGATGATTTCTACCGAGCTGAAAAAAAAATTTGCACCTTTCTGGCGTCAGCTATGCTGGTTGACAATTTTTGCCTCAAAACTTAGAGAGGAAAAATTTTTACTTTTTTTTCATGTTTTTGCGTTTTTTTCCCCCTTAAACAGGCGATATGGGGTTTCATAGCGAACTTACGGGATGTAAAAATTGATTTTAAACAACTTTTTCCTTATACATTTTTCCTAGAAGCGGCCGTTCTCTGCATTTAGGTGATTTTTTGAATGCACCCCGGAAAACTCCAAAAAAATACAAAATGGCGGATATGAAGGTGCGGCCGGATTTTTGGGAACTTCTATGGGAAAAAAAGGGTGTCCCATGTGACCCAGAACACGTCCTGAAAGTATAAAAAGTGTACCCCAAAGTCGATTTTCGGGCCCTAGACTATCTCCCTCCAATTATGAGTCGAGAGCAAAGATTTCATGCAGTAAAATCGAAAAAATATTTGAGCATTTCAATTTTTGTACATGAAAATACCGTAAATTCAATCTGAAGGTCAGGGAAAAATTTAAAAAAATTTCCGGGGGGGGCCCCCGGACCCCCCGCTTATCCTGAGGGGGATTCCCTACCCCCCAGACCCCCCGGAGTTTGAGTCGTACCAAACCCCCCCCCCCCCCCCAAGACAAATTTCTCGGTGCGCCACTGATGGAGCCCTCTATCGTTATAGCTCGTTACTGGACGCAGTCCAGTTCATCAGTGTAACCATGATCCAAAAACTTCTCCAAACCTCTCCCTTTTACTACCTTCCTCTTTCCTACCTGAATCTCCTCTCTTTAAAAACTTTTCTTTCAAAATCTGTTATTTTAACCTTACCTGAGAGATGCATGATTGTGCGTGAGGTCTCTCAGATTCAACTCCCCTCTTCCCACCCTTTCTACTCCTGTGTTTCTTCTAGCCCCCTACCCCTTCTGATTTCAGCCTGAGATTTTATCTCTGATCTTCATTATTCCGAATAATTATTACAGTCTGTTGGCTGCGCTCAACGCAAACCATTGCATGACTCATAAATTGCAGGCGCATGAAAGTGCAAAGGATTTAATGCCCAAAGGCGCTGATATCCGAAGAACCAAGTCTAATTTTTTGTACCTACCGCACCTTTCTTCTGCTTCCTCTTCTACTTCATCCTCTTGCTATAGTTCACCCACCAAAAAGAAAAACAAATTTAAAAAAAAGTCAGAGAAACAACTTAGCGTTGACCCGCAAAAGCTAATATGGTATTAGTAAACTCTAAGTTGGCAGGTCAACGCCAAGTTGTTTCTCTGACTTTTTTTTTAATTTGTTTTTCTTTTTGGTGGGTGAACTATAGCAAGAGGATGAAGTAGAAGAGGAAGCAGAAGAAAGGTGCGGTAGGTAAAAAAAATTAGACTTGGTTCTTCGGATATCAGCGCCTTTGGGCATTAAATCCTTTGCACTTTCATGCGCCTGCAATTTATGAGTTATGCAATGGTTTGCGTTGAGCGCAGCCAACAGACTGTAATAATTATTCGGAATAATGAAGATCAGAGATAAAATCTCAGGCTGAAATCAGAAGGGGTAGGGGGCTAGAAGAAACACAGGAGTAGAAAGGGTGGGAAGAGGGGAGGGGAGGGGACTTGGTCGCTTTGATATCAGCTAGTTTGTAAGTTGAATCTGAGAGACCTCACGCACAATCATGCATCTCCCAGGTAAGGTTAAAATAACAGATTTTGAAAGAAAAGTTTTTAAAGAGAGGAGATTGAGGTAGGAAAGAGGAAGGTAGTAAAAGGGAGAGGTTTGGAGAAGTTTTTGGACCTTGGCCGCCACGAGTTTACTTGAGGTTTACTGATAGTTTTGGTCAAAGATATCAGGCCGGTTTTGCGATTTATTCCTATGTTAAGGGGTTGAGGTTTAGGTGGGTCAGTCATAAAGAGATATTTTGACAAAGATGTGTTTCTAAAGCAATGATTATAATAAAGTTGAGTCCATCATAAGGCACATCAATAGAGCAGAATGAAATAGCAAGCGCAATCCCTCCCCCCTCTTTTCATTTCATTTTTCTTATTACAAGCAATAGTAGAAAAAAAAGCTAAGTTGCAATGATTTTCTTCTTTAAGCTTTACCTAACCCTTTAATTTGAATGTCACTGATGAAAAGCTAAGTCAATTCTACACGAGGAAAAAATTCCCTTTAAGAATTTCAAAATACTAAACTGTTTCTGATACTTTACTAATAATAGTTTTGCACTATTAATATTATTAAAGCGACAGTATTTGAAATTCAGCAGGTATAGAGCTTAAAGTTTAAATTGTTTTTGGTACCCTAAAAAGATCAAGGATCAGTAATGCGTGATTTTAAAAATTAAAAAAATGTAAGTTACTTAGTACTCAGCGAGCTGAGAACACGGATGTCTTTACGCCAAGGAATAGAGCTCGAGTCTATGTATTTAATCATTCTTTACTAGTGGTTATAATTGTTATTCGGAAGTCATTGGTGAGCTTAAACCAAAGATTTCAATACGGTCTTCCTCTTGGGTCTCCCAGTTTTAAAGACACACTCAAGTAAAATTGCAAAATAACGTTTGAGTTGTGACGGTATAGCTCATCAGGTTTTACAAGAACTGGTTTGTGCAACAAGAACAGTAAAAATCTGGCAACACTGTATTCCATCCATTCCAACTAATGTAAAGTACTGACTCGAGGGAGTGCACTGTGCATCCTCAAAAGTTTGACCCTTTACGAGGGTTTAAATGGATGTATTACGTTGTTGCCAAAGTGCACGCAACAGCTCTGGTTCCTAACATATACAGTATCTCCCATCAGAGTGCTTCCAAAATTCTAATCTTCCACAAAAAATTATCACAGGTCTTGACTAACACCATCACAAGAGCTCACATATTATGACAGAGGTGTTCTGGAAAGTAGCAATGTGGCAAGTAGCCTGCAAAATTGCTTTAACGGGCATTGTTTTGCAGCTGGTCAGCACATTGGTGGATCCAGCCGTAGCGAACGGGGGGGCTAACCTGAAATTTTCACCCCCCGGAGACCTCCTTTTCCTTTTTTTCCTCATTGTTTTCCCCTTCCTTTTCCCGTATTTTTTTGGGCCGAACGAAGGGGGGAATGGCGACCGCCCCCTTCCCCCCTATATCCGCTAATGCGTCGGAACAGGTTTTGACCCGTTGTCAACAAATAAGTTTGTCTCCGTGTTCTTCAGTATAGCGAGCAACGCTACTTGTCAGAACCCGGTATATACTCAGATAATGTGAGCTCTTCTGTAAGAACTATATAGTATCCTTTATTTGACACTAAGAGAGTTAGAGAAGGGTTGGAGGTGGAAAAGAGACTTACTTGTTTAACACTTGATTGATTTGTAACAGTGAGCAAACTAGCACTTCTTGCATTCTCTTTGAAGGAATTGATGATCAGTGTAGAAACAGCAATCTGCTAATAATAGGGATTCTAAGACTAGGAGCTCATTGGAGTTGCCTGATCTCAGAATATACATTGCTAACAGAAGCGAAAATCATATATAATCGTACGGACAGCATTTGTCAACACTTCTACAAGCGCACAAGCACAGCACAAGACAACAATACCAATTCTTTGAAAATACACTTTGGAAACTTCAGAGGCTTCCAAGAAAGTTACCCGGAGATGGCATGCTTACAAAGAGCGGATTTTTAACAAACATCACTGCACTTTCATTAAAGTATTGAACCACGATTGAACAATAATATTTTTAAATTATGAAACAGAACTGCGTGAATAACCTCAAATGTCAAATTGTGCTGTTGCCCTCTGATCTGCCGAGATTTGCCGAGAAAATAAGAACTAAGGAATAAACTAATCGATCGAAGAGTATTCAAAATAGAAGGAATTTTATGTACAGACAATCTATATAATATAATAATGTTGATTGAAAACCACTAATAATAAAACGAACAACAACGAAACAGATCACGAGTTCACTCGCTCAGTTCACTTCACGAGTCACGACGCGCACATATGCTGCGCAGCTAGCAATTCATTCTCTCCCAATCCTCCATTCTCTCATTCTCTATCCATCCTGGCACTGAGCAAGCTCCTCGAATCTATCTGGCGAAACGGTTGGCTGTTCGAATGGAAAATGGCGATTTTACGCTAATTTCAATCATAGATATCTCCCTTAATACAATTCGAAATTCAACGAGACCTGGACTATGCCCCTCAGGAAAGCCTAACGAATCTTTCTATGTCAGGTTATATGGGGGTTTCATCTGCCGTTATTCCGCAATCTGAGCGCAAAAAACGAGCGGCCGAAACGCAAAAATTCTGAATTTACGCTAATTTCAATCATAGATATCTTCCTTGATATTGCTCAAAATTCAACGAGACCTGGCCTATGCCCTTCAGAAAAGCCTAACGAATCTTTCTATATCAGGTTATATGGGGGTTTCATCTACCGTTATTCCGCTATCTGTGCGCAAAAACGAGGGTGCGAAACGCAAAAGTGAATCGGCAAGAGGCAAAAAAAACGCGAATAAATCGATGTTTTTTGGAAATATCTCCGTTGTTACTCATCCGATTGAAAATCTAATTAGTGAGCGGCACATGTACACCTCAAGACGAATCGAACAGTACCAGGTGTTATGGGGTTTTAATGGGCGGTTTTCTTGGAATCCTAGGCAACAGATCATATAACGCTTAAATCGACAAAAACGAACTGATCGGTGTATAATAAGTGTCCGCGGACGCCACCTTCTTGCTCGGGGGTTTTGGACTTGGCCTGGTGGCTATCGCCACTTATGATGTGTAATATTTTTGGCCACCGATGAACACGGTGAACTTTAAAATTTGTTGGAAGCCCGATATTCACCGCACCCATGAATCCATCGGTTGAAAAACGAATAAAAATTGATGAACTTTGGCGTGTGGCAGTCATTCTGAGAGGGGGGTGGGTCCTCGCAGAACTTCTTGTTTCAAATCACAGTGTATTCCCATAGACAAATACTTAAAATTCGTAAAGCAACAATTGTTTGACCACTTTTTTTTAAAAAAAAAAAAAAAATCAAGCTAAAAGTGTCTGACTTGTGATTAACATTTTTATCATGAAAAGGCTCAGAATCGTACCCTAAAGCAAGTAAAATTCAAAAATGTTTCGGACGAGGACCCCCGAACCCCTTCAGGAGCAGTTGAGGAGTATCTTCACAGAACCGCCAGTCGCACTTACAAATTAGCCATCCCCTCCCTCCGAATCAATTTCTGGTTGTGTGCCTAAGCTAGACTGTGTAATCTTTTCGTGGAACCATCGCGCCTCGGCGAAAATTACGATGCGAACATTACAAGCATTCAAAATCCACTCGTTAACTCGGGAAATAACTTCCACATAAACAACCCGCGCTATACACTAGACAATATTATCACCGACATAATAGGTACAACTACGCATTGACGGAACCACCGTATTTACGTGAACATCAACAGAACTTACAAACATTTGAATGTTTCGTTTACAGTCCACTGCCGATAGATCAAATGTCGGCTTTATCCCAAAATAAATATGTGAAAGCTGAATTTTGGTGTACACGTTCCTTATAGGGTGTACTTTCACCAAAAAAAAGTCAACACCGAAATGTTCGCGGGTTTGCCAAATTTACCCAAAAATGTGGCCTAAAAATCGTTTTTTTTCAAAATTTCTCGAAAACCAGCGGGTTTTCGAAAAAAATACCTTAGTAATGGCTTGTAGAACATAAAATTTCCAACAAAAAAGATTCTATACAATTTTTTGATAAACCCCTTTGTATTCCCCGAAAACGCAATTTTCAATTTGCGTGATTTTAAAAAAAAATCACAAATCACAAAAAAATCACTGCAAAATCGGATATTTGGCAACGCTGGTCCCATAAATTATTTTCGGAAAGAGCCACATGAGTACTTTACCACTAATGTGCCTCATTATCATTGATTAGAACTATATTCGACTTCTTAATGAGCCGTGAGCCCCTCCTAGACACACATTCGCCGCATCCCTTTAGAAACAAAAAATAAATGGCTTATTCATAGTATTTTGTTTCACTGTTTGTTTTTTTTTTCGGTTGACTGCTACAACTCAATGACATAATTCTTGAATAGATTATCAAAGTTACGTTAGTGTATCGGAAGCACGTGATGAAACGGAGGAGGAAAAGTGGGGGGGGGGGCAACGTTAGTTACAAGTAGATAGTTCTAAAGAATATTAGTTAACGATGATACACATAAAATACTCTGACTTTTCCCCTCAATATGCTTGTTGCTATGTTTCCTCCCCTCTTGATCATCATATTTAAGCTTACAACTCCCCCTCCCGCTTTCTGTTGAGTCGAACGTCACGTGAACGATCTCTTTGATGCAAAAAAAAATCAGTGAAGCACTATAAGCAAAGTTTGTGCCAGAGTTCGTTTCAATTTGGTACTTACGAACTGGCGATGGCGGCGCGTGCAATCTGGCAAAAATGAATTTAGTCCATTTAAAGTCATGAAAAGGATCAAAATATGAGGATGCACAGTGTACTCCCTGGAATCGATATTTTTCATGGGTTTAAATGAACGAAATGCAACGTTGCCAGATTCTACACGCCACCAGTGGTTTAGCTTACTAATGCACCTACATTTCGTAATATTTGTTTTGTTTGTAATCTTTGCAACTGTTTGCTTATTCGAAGTATATTTGCGATCGCTAAAAGCAGTAAAAGTACTGCTTAAAGATTACGTACCTTTGGCTCGTATTTTGTTGAAACGAGCCATCTCGAGAGACGTACCAATCTACTTTTTTTTTTTTTTTTTTGGTATATTTTCTTTATTTTTTTCCTTGTTTTCTTTATTTTTTTCCTGTGATCAGAAAAAACCATTTTGAAAAAAAGTATGAATTTATTGTTTACAAGTCAGATTGAAGGTTTTACAAATACTTTGATTTTTCAAATTTTGAGATTAGTTACGTACAATTTTAGGAACTGATCAGTTTTTAAAATAGACGTCTTCGTTTAGAACCGAGTCCTTTTGATGTGCTCGGTTGCGGGTCGGCGATTTGATTGGCCACGTCTGCCTCTGAAGGGGGCTCATCATCACACCAATCATCCATAAGCTCATCAATATCTTCTAATCCTGAAAGTGGATCATCGATATTTTCATCTTCATAAGCATCTTCCATGTCAAATGCAGGCCCGTTTGTGCATGAGGTGCCAAGACAATTTAGGCAGGTGCTAGTGCATCTTAAGCCAGTTCTAGGTCACAAAACTACACAATTATGGGACAAAATACACGCATTATCGAACCACCGTTTTCGCGCATTATTCACCGAGGAGTGAAATCCGTATCAGCAAAGAAATGAGCGTATTTTGGAACAAATCAGTTTATTTTAATTCGTAAATACAAACAACATTTGAGACTAAAATGCGGCCACTATGCCCGGGATACGTATTGGCGAACCACATCGAGAGAGACGACTGACTCAGAAGTACACTAAGCGCATCGCATATTTTTGTTTATTGTTTGGAAATGACAGAAAATGAGAGAAAATGAGTGAAAATGAGACCAGATGTCAGCAGCAAGAAGCGCGGGGGATGGGGTGGGGAAGCGGACGGAGGGATTAAGTCATAAAACAACCCTCCGCTACCCTCGTTCAAGGTCAGTGAGATATCAGTATACCCATCAGACCTCAAAAATAGCAAGTGTTTACACATCTCTGGTCAAAACGTTGCCAAATATCCGAATTTCTGGCCATTTTGTTGTGATTTTTTATACTCTTTAGAACTATCTACTTGTAACTAATGTTGCCCTCCCCCCCCCACCACTTTTCCTCCTCCCTTTTCATCACGTGCTTTCGATACACTAACGTAACTTTGATAATCTATTTAAGAATTATGTCATTGAGTTGTAGCAGTCAACCAAAAAAAAAAAAACAAACAAACAAACAGAAAAGCAAAATACTATGAATAAGCCATTTATTTTTTGTTTCTCAAGGGATGACGCGAATGTGTGTCAAGGAGGGGCTCACGGCTCATTAAGAAGTCGAATATAGTTCTAATCAATGATAATGAGGCATATTAGTGGTAAAGTACGTATGTGGCTCTTTCCGAAAATAATTTCTGGGACCAGCGTTGCCAAATATCCGATTTTGCAGTGATTTTTTTTGTGATTTTTGATTTTTTTTAAAATCACGCAAATTGAAAATGGCGTTTTCGGGGAATACGAAGGGATTTATCAAAAAATTGTATAGAATCTTTTGTGTTGGAAATTTTATGTTCTACAAGCCATTACTAAGGTATTTTTTTCGAAAACCCGCTGGTTTTCGAGAAATTTTGAAAAAAACGATTTTTAGGCCACATTTTCGGGTAAATTTGGCAAACCCGAGATTATTTCGGTGTTGACTTTTTTCTGGTGAAAGTACACCCCATAAGGAACGTGTACGCCAAAATTCAGCTTTCACATATTTTTTTTGAGTTCAAAACCTATCGGCAACGGACTATTAGATGCGAACATTTCTTATATTATTTTGTAATCTTTGATAAGCCAGAAAAGACCAGACAGCAAATGCAGCCAATAATTCATGTATTTAGAAGGAGATTCCATCATTTTGAGGTCACGATGTCATTGACACGGACACGGACGGATTGTCTATGGACACGGTGGTTCCGTATTTTGGTACAATAGTATGCATGTGCAAATAGTGTCTAGTTTAGCGCGGGCTGCTTAAAATTGAGGTGGTTGCCGAACGTAATTTTTGTACACGGCGTTATTTTCGCCAAATGTTATACAAGAATCAAGGCTCTACATTTTTGTAGCAAATCAGTTCATTGATTCTCGACGAGCGGACTGTCTAAACTAAACGAAGATGGACTTTGTGAAATATTAAGCATTTCTCCGTTAAACGGCTAGCATTTCTGATGACTTACAGTGGCGTAACCAAGGGTGGGGGGGGGGGGGGGGGGGGGGGGGAGTGTCCAGGGGGTCTGGACCCCCCCCCCCCCCCCATGACACCAAAATTTGTCCTAAAAAAAGGTAATTTTTTTTTGCGTTTTCAGACAAATTTTACCAAATTAGTATCTTTGGACCCCCCATGATAATTTTCGGACCCCGGACCCCTCCCCCCCTGGAAAAATTCCAGGCTACGCCACTGATGACTTCACACATCCTTCTTCCCTAAAGCTCTCTCTTCTTCGATGAGAACGAGGGAGAACGACAAAATTATATAATAACACGTATCATCTAAAGAAAACTAATACAATTTATTTAAAGCAAAAAATCTTGAGTCATAAATAGTAAACAGCATTTCTTGAGCATTCATTCGGCAAATTATGTAGCGTGACGCTACACTATTCTACAAACTATAGATGGGATATTTTATGGTTAAAAAACCTGAACGGTATATATTGACAAAGACAAGAAAAAAAGAAAAAAAATTCCAACTGGATTTTGATGAGGGGTAGAGAATTCTTGAGCAGTATATGACACACACACAAAATAACAACACAGCTTAAAAACTCTTGAAATAATTGTAACAATGAACAAGTGTGGCCGATTTAGTCTAAAAGGGAAAGTCAAATCGACCGGAGAACATCCGACGAAATTGGCTGCAGCTTGAGATTATAGAGGAAGGTGTCGATGCAGCTCAATTCCTGTGAATTAGTATGTATGAATCGATAGAGTTTGAGGAGCAAAACATTTTCAAGTCAGCTAAAAAACGAGGGAGTAAAAATAATGAATTCAGATTTGTTTTCATGAAAGGGTTTAAATTTAAAAGCAATAACTATATTACGCTGGCAAAAGTTAATGAGAACATTCGATACTTCTAGATAAAATCGGTGAAAATAATAGAAAATTTACGCCAAACAGTAAATAGATAGGAATATTTCAAGAGGAAACTTCATCAAAGCACCTCAGAGATGTCACTTTAAAGGACAGTAATGATCATTAGAAATTTAAAATGAAAAATATAATTTGAACACAAAAACTAACTTATGACACACGCAGAAAGTTTTAGGAGTGACATTATTTGGGCATATTAAGTTATGAATACATTGATTATGAAGAAAAATATAAACTTACAAGTTAAGAGGGAAAATCATTAGAACGTCAAATTAAAATGAATCACCACCAGTGTATGATGTCACTTTCAAGAGGACTGTAATAATCATTAGAAATGTAAAAAAATAGGATACAAAAGGAAAAGCTAACAAATAATATGCTAGTGATGTTTCAAGAAAAATAATTATGTATGCATTAAAAATAAGAAAAATTTCCTCCTTTGGAAAAAAAAAAAAATTCGTAAGCGGCAGAGAAATTCAAGAGCAAACGAACAACAAAGACTTACTTTAAATGCACCTTTGTAGCTATAATTTCTAGGTCTAGTCTAGAAGAAAAATTATTTCAGTATTAGACGGATCATTTCAATAAGGAAGAGACGGAAACTGCTTGCAAAATCAAGTCGCGATAAAGCGTATTTTGGCGAATAGTTTTAATTTCGGTTACATGAGTGTTACCGATAAATGCATGGCGAATTACCGGACAAGTATGCATGTGCTACTTAATACTTTCAATGAATGCAAGTATCGGTGATGATCATACAGAGAAAAATTTTACAAAATATTTCATATCAAAGCAGCCAAAAGGAGCTTGAAGTACATTCGGCGAATTAAATGCTGTCAGTCAACTCCTTAAATTTTGGCGAAGGTAGGCCACCTGCAATTCTTCGTTTTACTGTGATTAGTATCACAGTTTGCCTACCTAAACCAAAATCTGAGGAGTCACCCGTCATTATTTAATTCTGTGACTGTACCAGCAGAGACAAAGATACCTGACCTGGGTATGCAACACGCAATGAACAGTACATCATTCAACAAATGTATTACGTGCGTTGCGTTTTGCATACTCTGGCTAGGTATCTTGTCTCCGCTAGGACATGAGAGAGAAACATCACGGACCGGCTGAGACAGCGCTTTAAGAATTGTGATAGTAGCTTTTGAATACATTTAGTAAATATGAAGAAATATATTGCTACATTACTTCCAATTTTGAGGATTCATCCGCGAGTAATAAAACTTGTAAGATAGACAGTGGAAACTGTAAACCTCATCTTTAAAATGAACGTAGAAAAAAGTTGATTTGAGTTTTTACTTCAACGTTTAGTATCGATATCTACCACCTGAGTGCTACCGTTCGATTCATATCTAATTGCCACGACGCAACGTAGTTCACTTGATGAGATTCCAAAAGTTAGTTACTGGATAATCATCTCGGGCAAATGTCTCCGAAAAAGCTGAAGAAAAACTTGTAAAACAAAGCTTGACAAAAAAATAAAAAAAAAAAAAACACAAATCGATTCACGCAATGGAATGATAGAATCCGTTTATTTGTTACTTTTAGCGTGATCTTATGGTACCCGTCTTTAACGATTAACCATAGTATCATCTACCATTCTGTTTTCGGGGGGGGGGGGGGGGGGGGGGGGACAAAAACAAAAAAACAAACAAAAAATGACTTTCAGGTGGTAAGTTGACATTCATCGAAAGGTGGCACTCGAGTGGTATAAAATAGATTAAAAATCAACTCATCAAAACCTTGAAAAGCCGAATCGTAGTCGGCGGACGACTTCGTTGGAAAACGCAGCAGTGAGGCCGTCACGTGCCGTTTAAAGTGCGTAATTTCTTAATTTCTTGCTTGTAAAGGGGCTTGAAACACAATGGTAAAGTTAAGATGTCTTCTCTCTTCATTGCACATCTAATTGCTGTGAGTGTTCGAAAATGACATTGATATAGGGGCTAAAGTCACGAGGTAGACTTGACAGCCACTATTGTTTCGCCCTACACATGTATTGATTGAGCGAGAGAATAGAATAAAAAATTCCTAGTTTTGCCTCAGAGCAGGCTGATTCTGCTCACTTGGACGAGACGAGATAGCAAGAAACGAGCAATCCCATTGGTTTAAATGGCGTCACGAGACAGATTTGAAGTCATTATACGGCGATCCGAGTCATTCTTCTCCAAATTCATGACTCGCCGCTGTCGCCGTACAATGACTTCAAATCTGTCACGTGACGCCATTTAAACCAATGGGATTGCTCAATTCTTGCTATCTCGTCTCGTCTCGTCTCGTCCAAATGAGCAGAATCAGCCTGCCCCCAAGCCCCATAGCTAACAGCATTTTTCTTCGAAGCATGCATTTAAAAGGGTAAAGAGAGGGAAAGCCGAAGCCCCGGGTACAAGTTTTAGGTTGTGCAAACTACTAGATTGGAACGTGTCATGCACCAACCTGCAATTAAGATTCTTTACGTCAAAGGATTTGCTTATGGTGAATCTTCACTCTTCAGCGACCTATATGACATTCTCATCCGATAGAGAGGCGCCGATATCACGCAATCTCTGAAACCATACGCTTTTTTTCCTTCGGCTGCCATTTGCGGGAGCTAAACATAGAATCGACTTTTGGAAAACGTTTAAACGTTCGTGTTTAAGATCAAACTCTAAGGAGCATTTTGATACTGTGTAGATACAGGGTGTCCGAGAAATGAGTTCACACTTTTGCTGTGAGCGCCTGGTTGATTGTAAAAATCTGAAAAATTCAGGAATAATCTATTACCCCTAAGCGACTTCAGAGAAAATATCGGGGGGCTCCCACCCCCCTTGAAGGGGGGCGTAGGCCCCAAAATGTACCCCGTGTTGCCAATAACTCGCATATTTCAAATGTCAGGGGGTATTTTTTATTTCATCATTCAAAAGAGCTCAAAAAACTGAGTAATTTCGTTTTTTCAGATTTTCGGTAGCCCCTCTCAAAACAAAATGTCGGCCAAATAGCTACCCCATACTTTAGAGGCCCATAACTTCGGTTTGAATCAATATTTTTTCAAAAACTAAAATTTTTCTGAATCCTCAGAACGTCTACTTTCCAATGATGTGCCACACTTTATCATTTGGTGGGAAAAAAATGGGGCGCGGAGCCCCCCCAAAAATGTTTGAGTTTGGGGGGCTGTAGCTCAAAAAAGTCAAATGTAAAGGGGGGTCGTGTTGTACATCAATCAAAAGGTCTTAAAAAAGGAAGAATTTGGCGCAAACCCGAAGTCGCTACGATGCGTCTATTCAAAATGGCGGCCATTTAACCATTTGGGGGTGGGGGACCGTCCCCCCCAAATAAAATCCCTCCATCGAGTGATACACCAATCGAAAGGTCTTGGGAAGAAAAAGAGAATGGCGCGAACCGGCCGTCAATACGATGCTTGTATCCAAAATGGCAGCCGGTTAAAGTTTTTTGGCTTATGACCCTGCAGGCCTGTAGCCAAAAAACTTTAACCGGCTGCCATTTTGGATACAAGCATTGTATTGACGGCCGGTTTGCGCCATTCTCTTTCTCTTCCCAAGACCTTTCGATTGGTGTATCACTCGATGGAGGGATTTTATTTGGGGGGACGGTCCCCCACCCCCAAATGGTTAAATGGCCGCCATTTTGAATAGACGCATCGTAGCGACTTCGGGTTTGCGCCAAATTCTTCCTTTTTTAAGACCTTTTGATTGATGTACAACACGACCCCCCTTTACATTTGACTTTTTTGAGCTACAGCCCCCCAAACTCAAACATTTTTGGGGGGGCTCCGCGCTCCATTTTTTCCCCACCAAATGATAAAGTGTGGCACATCATTGGAAAGTAGACGTTCTGAGGAGTCAGAAAGTTTTTAGTTTTTGAAAAAATATTGATTCAAACCGAAGTTATGGGCCTCTAAAGTATGGGGTAGCTATTTGGCCGCCATTTTGTTTTGAGAGGGGCTACCGAAAATCTGAAAAAACGAAATTACTCAGTTTTTAGAGCTCTTTTGAATGATGAAATAAAAAAATACCCCCTGCCATTTGAAATATGCGAGATATTGGCAACACGGGGTACATTTTGGGGCCTACGCCCCCCTTCAAGGGGGTTGGGAGCCCCCCGATATTTTCTCTGAAGTCGCTTAGGGGTAATAGATTATTCCTGAATTTTTCAGATTTTTACAATCAACCAGGCGCTCACAGCAAAAGTGTGAACTCATTTCTCGGACACCCTGTATACGAATGATACTGTTTACAACAATATTACGGGTCAAAATTACTAGCAAGAAACTGTGGGTTTGAGGCTTTTAAAAAATCAATCAAAAGCTTCAAACTCACAATTTCTCGCCCGTGCTTTTGACCGAACATATACGAGGGTTGTCCGTAAATTAAGGTCTCCAAAGCTGTTTCACATAGAAAAAATCATTTTATTGAAAAAACAAGTACAGATTCTGAAAGCTTAAACTCTTACCTTTTTTTCTACGTAGTCGCCATTACGATCGATACATTTTTCATGTCTCTCAGAAAGCTTTTTTCAAGTTCGCGTCATACCCCTCTCCCGCCAACTCGCATAGTGAGGAATTGACAGCTTCTTCGAGCTCCTCAAGACCCCCAAGTGTTGTTTCAAGTTGGGGAACAAATAATAGTTGCTTGGGGCCAAATCAGGAGTATATGGAAGGTGGTCGATGGTTTCCCACCCGAATTTGGCGATGCGAACTGTCGTGACGAGGAGGACGTGAGTTGAAAGCGGCCATTCTCATGGTGTAAACGGACTCATTTGGTCAGCCAACCTCTCCTTTTGTTCTGTATGGCCCTGTGGCCTGTATTTTTGGACAAAATAAACGTTTTGCTGGTCGACTGCCTTGAAAGAGGGACGAAAATCAACGAGGAAAGGTTCTGCAAGACACCAACAAAACTGCGCCAGGTCATACAGAACAAAAGGAGAGGTTTGCTGACCAAAGGAGTCCGTTTCCACCATGAGAATGGCCGCTTTCAACTCACGTCCTTCTCGTCACGACAGTTCGCATCGCCAAATTCGGGTGGGAAACCATCGACCACCTTCCATATACTCCTGATTTGGCCCCAAGCAACTATTATTTGTTCCCCAACTTGAAACAACACTTGGGGGTCTTGAGGAGCTCGAAGCAGCTGTCAATTCCTCACTATGCGAGTTGGCGGGAGAGGGGTTTGACGCGAATTTGAGAAAGCTTTCTGAGAGACATGAAAAATGTATCGATCGTAATGGCGACTACGTAGAAAAAAAGCTAAGAGTTCAAGCTTTCAGAATCTGTACTTGTTTTTTCAATAAAATGATTTTTGCTATGTGAAACAGCTTTGGAGACCTTAATTTACGGACAACCCTCGTATTAGTTGTAGAAAGCTTGGAATGGTCTTATACATTAAATTAATCCTTGGGATTTGATGCAAGTTCAAATATTTTCGGTAAGTTGACTCTAGCTTCCGCGCATGCAAGTCGCACGTAGAAAACCTACGCTTTCAGAGCGCCCAACAAAGGCGCCCGAGTAGCGGATGAGAATGTATCACTACAAGTCGCCGAGGATTCGACCCAAATATGGAAGGAGTCTTGCAGCTTTCCGATTAAAGCTCCGACAGGTTGATTACATCGAGGGTGTTAAGAAAAAAAGTTTCCACTGCGGTTTTTTCGAAAACGGCTGAGAATTTCGAAAGACGGCCAAACACGTGTCCAATAATATCGAGGGGGACCCATTATGGGAGGGTTATTGTTTTCGGCGCCCCCCTCGGAAGGGCGGGGGAGGGGGTCACCCCCCCGGAAAATCGAACTTTTCTTAATGCAGCCCCATTTTTTTATTTCAGTATTTAAAAGAGCATAAAAAAGAAACTTTTTGGCGCAAACCGAAGGTCGATATCGTTTTTCGTTTTCGATATATCGAACGTCAAAGTTCGATATGGACCTATTTTCAAAAAATCATTACTCCACTTTGAGGTACCGGAATTCCAAAAACTAGGGGTCTAAAATACTCCAAACAGCAAGCTCTTTTTAGAAAAAAATACAAATTTGAAACAAATTTAGCCAAAAATAGGATTTAGCGCCCCCGAAAATTGTTAGCGCTTTTGCCCCGCAGGGGGGCCCGGGGGCCTATCAGAAAAATTCCTTGAGACGACTCCTATCAAGTGATACATAGATTAAAAGAGCATACCAAACTGAGCATTTTGGCGCAAACCGGAGGTCGATATAGTTTTTCACATTCGAGATATCGAATTTTGAAAATCTAATTTTGACATTCGATATCTCGAATGTGAAAGACGACATCGACCTCCGGTTTGCGCCAAAATGCTCAGTTTGGTATGTTCTTTTGATCGATGTATCACTGATAGGGGTCGTCTCAAGGAATTTTTCTAATAGGCCCCCGAGCCCCCCTGCGGGGCAAAAGCGCTAACAATATTTTCGGGGGCGCTAAATCCTATTTTTGGCTAAATTTGTGTCAAATTTGTATTTTTTTCTAAAAAGAGCTTGCTGTTTTGGAGTATTTTAGACCCCTAGTTTTTGGAATTCCGGTACCTCAAAGTGGAGTAATGATTTTTTGAAAATAGGTCCATATCGAACTTTGACCTTCGATATATCGAAAACGAAAAACGATATCGACCTTCGGTTTGCGCCAAAAAGTTTCTTTCTTATGCTCTTTTAAATACTGAAATAAAAAAAATGGGGCTGCATTAAGAGAAGTTCGATTTTCCGGGGGGTGACCCCCTCCCCCGCCCTTCCGAGGGGGGGCGCCGAAAACAATAACCCTCGCATAATGGGTCCCCCTCGATATTAGTGGACACGTTTTTGGCCGTCTTTCGAAATTCTCAGCCGTTTTCGAAAAAACCGCAGGGGAAACTTTTTTTCTTAACACCCTGTATCAAGTTCACAGCAAAGTTTACGAGAGGTTTACAAGTTTACATTATTTTTTTCTAGTTTCTTTTACTGCTCTCGGTAATTCGCTATAAATCGCTTGGAAACACTGAGGACCGAAATTTCATTAAGGCTCCGAAGTTACACAATCCATAGTCGTAGGTTCACAAAGCTTCTTAGATCTCCAGTTGCAAAAGAATTAACATATTTACTCAAAAGTTGTTGCTAGTTTTATTGAAGTCCCGCATAACGATGATTTAAAAAAAAAAATCACTCCTCTCAACTTCTTTTCCGTACGGATATTTCGAGACAATAGAATACGCACGTTCCGTTTCTAATGTTAACGATCCGTCTCGGTTAATCACATTAAATCTCTGAAGAGCAAGGACTTTCCGAGTCTCCGATAGTGCGCTTAACTCAATCCGCTTTTTCAAGAGCACGAGCTGTGCTTGAAGGGGAACAAATTTTGAGTTGTATGCTTCTCTTCGGGAATTTTCGACAAGACAGAAAACGTGAAGTGTGATTATTGCTTTCTTCACATTAAGAGTCAGCACTTTCGAATTTCGGCTCGGGATGAGTCCGCTAAACTGTGGATATTCCAACAAAAAAGGTAATCTGACTAAGTCTTTTCCAAGTCCCATGACGTGAGCGCGACTCATATACTGTGAATGAAAAGAGAAATAGTAGTGGGGAAAAGTGAATATTAACCTCTTAAAAGTGATAACATCGGGTGCTTGGATAGTTGGTGGATACAAATAAATGCCGCTGGTTGTTGGTTCTAAGTTAATTCCGTACTTCTTGACGAGTTTTTCGAATCTTGCCGTATCTTCATCACAGTGCAAGTGTTCGTGATAAGACTTCCATACCTCACCCAAATGTATCAGATCTTCCATTTCCTCTAAGAATTTAACTGGGGGAGTGTCGTTGCCGGCTCGTTCGATCAACAAAGTCACAATCTTTTGGGGCTTCAAGTTGTTGAGCTCACACAATGTTCCTTCATCGAGGCCATCAAATACGAGATCTGCGGTTACGGTATCTACGGTGCCGGGTTTAAATTCCACGTCGTCAAATGCATCAATGTACTTTTGCTTCATGTTTACATTAGGTGTACAATTATTGGAGGATCGAATTTTCTTCGTTTTATTTACTGGAGCCATCGCAGGATTTCTTGCCGGATACCGTGACTCCTTCGAGAGCTGAAATGAAAAGACCAACGTATATGTTCTTGTTAGTAAAGTCTAAGTGTCTCCGACAAGAGAAGTGTGGCTAGAAACTGAAAGCAAGATGGCCGCAAACAAACGGGAGCTATTAGTAATAGCTAAGAGCTCCTAAAAATTAAGAACTAACACCTAAAGGGGTCTCTCCACCTGACTTTTTTAAAAGTGCGACTTTTTGCGAATACTTTTAAAAACTCAGATGGAGCTGGGTGGAAAAGCGAGTTCGTCGGCGGCGTTTGACTTTTTCCGCAAAAAGTAGGAATGGATCCAACTTTTGTTGGATTTGTTAGCTTTGATGAACATCATGGAATAAATCGAAGATCTTTCCAAGATCCAATTTCATTGTTTTTAGTCAGGATTTTATGAAATTGCCTTGCAAATAACACAAGCGCTCTCTAAAGTTTGCCCCCCCCCCCGAGAGGAAGGGAGGGAGGGAGGGAGAGAGAGAGAGAGAGAGAGAGAGAGAGAGAGAGAGAGAGAGAGAGAGAGAGAGAGATAGAGAGAGAGAGTTGAAGTGAAAATGGAAAAAGGTGCGAGCAGAATGATACCACTAATCAGTACACTACATCGGAGAGGGATAGTGCAGAAGGAGCGGAGCTGAGCAGCCGTGATGCACTTTTGTAAACACATGGTGGCAAATGCAAGGGGTTTAAATTTTTGTGTTTTCATAAATAAAGAAAATTAAAAGTACTTGATGAGATGAGAACAAAGGTGCCTTTGGTTCTTTAATACGTGTAGGTACCGCCCGGTACCGATTTTGGAGAAACACTCGCACTCGGGTTAAGTTGTAACCAATCACAAGTGTTGTGACGTCACAACGCGGAATTCCCATTTAAAACAATGCATTTTGGGACAAAATCACAACTCCGGAACTATGAAACCTAGTTAAAAACCAAATGCATCCATTATTCATATGTATACCTCATCACGTATTTTCATTTACTTACTTTAAAAAACACACAAATTCAGACCCTATAGTCTGTTCGTTCTAAATTGAGACCTGGAGATTCAGGTAGATTTACCTTCTGTGGCAACGTAGGAGTGCTAACCCCCGTCAGTCGGCCGAGGTGACAGCTGCTGCCCGACTCAGGGGCTACGACAACCTATTGCAGTGTTGCCATTCTCTATTTTCCGAAATTCATTATCGCCCGCTCAGGTCTCAAATTAGAACGAACAGACTTTAGCAACTTCCCCACGAAATAATTCCACAGTGTCTCGCTATCTGACAGCGTCATTTCTACCAGAACATTATCAAATTGAGAAAAATCATAATTTTCACCACTAGCAGAACTGACGGAGTCAGAAGGGGAGAGGCAAAATCAGGTTGAACAAGCGAGATAAAAAAAAATAATAATAAGGCCATTTAATTCCAAAATGTAATAAGCGGCGGTTCGCGGAAGGCGGCATGGCATCTTTACAAACTTTGCCCCCCCCCCCCCTCGGAAACGTCGAAACGATCCTGAGCACCTGTATTGGATCGAAATATTTTGAAAATTGCTAGATTTCCTTTGAAAATATAACGATGATACTTAAATTAAAAACGCACGGGAGTCTTAGCGAGAAACCGAACAATCACAGTTTTCAGAAATTTCAAATTCCATAAGTACCGCCGAATATGACATCTTCAAAATCACGCTTTCTTGCGGCCTCTAACCCCCAAGGGTAGGTCCTTCCATCCATTCCAAACACGCGTGTTTCGAAGGTCAAAGGGAAAGTCAAAACATTTTTTGTGACGCGCGGTTGTAGAAAGTAGACGCGCGCGGTAACTATTCTTGCATGCCGGATTTGAAATTGCGTCATCTGAAATTGAAGGCGCACAGAGAAGAGACGGCCGCGGCCGGCGGCGCGGCGCGGGCGGCGCTCTATGTGGTATTTGACCAAAAAAGCTGGCATAAACTCAAAAAAAAAAAAAAAAAAAAAGTCGCTATTGGGAAAAACTGTTATGATATTCGGAATCTACATAGATTTTTGCATTAGAAACTTGTATTTAGCGGGTCTAAACTAGATTAATTCACCTAGAATCCACCAGGGGAAAAATCAGTTTTACCACCATTAAATTTAGCCTCAGCACGAGATTATAATCAAAGTAAAAAAAAAGTGTTTCAAATGAAGTCAGAACAAAATTTTTGTACATGGATCGTCTTCCTGGAGGTATTTACAATCAATTTATGCCTATTTTATCCAATTTTAATTTGAATTTGATACATTTTTGCTACTTCAAAGTTTTTAGCTAAAAACGTATAAATTTTCCGATTTTCAAGAGAACTTAAGTTCAAACATCCTGCCACATCCCGCGGGTATATATATGAGAAATGGTAGTCCTTAGTGCGTACTAATAGGCCTTGAAATCAGAAGTTGCGGAAAAATGCGGCTTTTCCGGGAAAATTAGTTCGAATTTTGCGTTTTTGCACGAAATTATCGTTTTCACGTGTTGTAGAGGCGACAAGTGAAATTTGGCAACACCGTCCAAATGACTTGAAACTCACAATCCACGGGTACTTTTTAACGCTGAATTCAAGTTTTGAATCTGTTTTTCAAAATTCGAAAATCCAAGATGGCTGCCGACCGATTAACCGAAAAAATTATCGGCAGCCATCTTGGATTTTCGAATTTTGAAAAACTGATGCAAAATTTGAATTCAGCGTTAAAAAATACCCCCAATTACCAAATTCCAAGTCATTAGGACTGTAAAAATAGTTTATGCCAACTTTTCCGGTCAAATACCACATAGTGCGGCGCGGCGCCGGAAGTTCCGGGACTCTCGCGAGAAAGGTAGTTTCAGAAGTGTAGACGGACCAAAACCATAATCTTTGGCGAATTTTCAACTTTCATTCCTTCAAATCAATACCAAATTTGCTCCTGACTTTATTCTTTTGTGTTTAAAGTTTTCCTCATGGAAAAATGAACAATAAATTTCATTTATATTCATTTTCATCGAGTAAAATCAGAAATAATGTTGACAAATTCCAAAGATTATCGGTCTAGGTCCGCCTACACTTCTGAAACTACCTCTATACAGGGTGTTCAGAAAAAAAGTTTCCACTGCGTTTTTTTCGAAAACGGCTGCGAATTTTAAAAAACGTCCAAACACGTGTCCAATAATATCGAGGGGGACCCATTTTGGGGGGGGGTTATTTTTTTCGGCGCCCCCTGGGAGGGGCGGGGGGGATCCCCCTTTTTTCTTATGGGAGCCCTATTTTTTTTATTCCAGTATCTGAAAGAACAAAAAAAAAGAAACTTTTTGGTGCAAACCGAAGTTCGATGTCGTTTTTCGTTTTCGATACATCGAAAGTCAAAGTTCGATATGGACCTATTTTCAAAAAATCATTACTCCACTTTGAGATACCGGAATTTAAAAAACTAGGGGTCTAACATACTCCAAAAAGCAAGCCTTTTTTAGAAAAAAAAATACGAATATGACACAAATTTAGCCAAAAATAGGGTTTAGCGCCCCCGAAAATTGTCAATGTTTTTGCCCCCCAGGGGGGCCCATCAGACAAATTCCTTGCGACGACCCCTATCGAGAGATACATCGATCAAAAGTGCTTACCAAATTGAGCATTTTGGCGCAAACCGGAGGTCGATATCGTTTTTCACATTCGAGATATCGAATATCAAAGTTAGATTTACAAAATTCTGGATCCCCCCCCCCTAAATCATGCCTCAAAAATTATAACAACAATCTGTCATCAAGGCGAAAAAACTGAGTTTTAGAGCAAAAATCGTGAGTTCATATTGTTACTAAATTAGACCACCGAAGGTGAGCGCCCGATACACACTATGTTCATCAAAAATATACAGCTCCCATAAAACGAATCGTAATAGCAAAATTTTAGGCACAAAATACTCACTATCTGCAGAAAAAGTTTCATCAGATAATAATATATCACTCTCAAAAAAGGTAAAAAGTGAACTTTTGGGCTCTCTGAAAAACTCTATTTTACCTCGGACATAATAATCACAGTTTTCCACAACGAAAGCTTCATCACATCATAATGTGCGAGCTAACAATTTTTGCTTCGAGTTGCGACGACAACTTAAGAGAGTCCCAGAAGCCTGACCAATTAGGATCGAAAAGGTATCCATTTCCAGATAGTATACTTCTGAGCATCTTTTAATAAAACTGTAAGTACCTATACTGAGAGAATAGTTTGGGAATTAGGAAGAGTTGGGTCACAAAGTTTCCAAAATGTGCTAAAATTTGTTAACTTTGAATAAAAAATCTACAAAAACTACTAGAGTGCCTTATGTGAATTATTTCCTGCTAAACTTCACAAGTTCATTTAAACAAAATTCACATGATAACTACTTACTTTGGAAAGGATTCATTGTAAAGTTCATGTTAAAACGGCCTTATGCAATTTTGAACTGTAAAGATTCAGTTGTGGTCTCCTCATGTTTTGACCCTGCTATGTATAAGATCAGTAACTTCAAAACATCAGAGAAGAAAGAAAAAAAAAGCTTGATGTTTCCTGAAAATTGATTGCAGGTGATAAGAAAATTTCAAAGCTACGGAGAGTTTTGTACCCCTGCAGGTACTCATTACTCATACTCACTAAGCTTGAGAGTGGAATCTACTTTCTTGGTAAAATCAACAATCTTATACTCTGTTCAGGATACGATGAGACTTGGTTAGTCAGGTAGAAACGTACTACTTTGCAACGTAGCCCTTTGAGTTGTATAGCCTTTGTGCTCACTCGGGCTCTTTTCGATTGGACCCTACTTCAGGAAGAGGCAATACCGAGAATCGGCTGACTATGAATGTTATCTGTGTAAAAGTCAAATTTGAAACAGTTAGAGATACGACGAAATGGATGAAATTTATGCCCTAAGAGCCATAACTCGTCAAAAGTAGTCGAATTTGACTTCTCATTCCCCTCGGACACTTATTTTTTTAAAGAATTCAATTGAAGTACACTCATAAATGGAATTCTAAATAAATAACTCACCGAAGGTGATGAGGTGTCAATCTCGACTAATTTTGACAAGTTAAGGCCCTTTGGGCATAAATTTCATCAATTTCGTCGTATCTGTAACCGTTTCTCATTTGACTTTTGCACAGATAACATTCAAAGTCAGCTGATTCTCGGTACCGCCACTTCCCGAAGTAGGGTCCAATCGAAAAGAGCCCGAGTGAGCACAATAGCTATACAACTCAAAGGGCCGCGTTGCAAAGTAGTGCGTTTCTACCTGACTCGCCAAGTCTCATCCTATCCTGAACAGAGTATAAATCAGTCAACCAATGTCCTGGACTCCGTACACCAGAATAAAAATGGTGCGCTCAAGCGTTGCGCCGAGTCTCGCTTCTCTCTGGTTTCAGATGTATCCTGATCCCTCAGCTCTCTAAACCCATAATTGAGAGGAATGACACAATATCTGAAGGGATTTTCATCAATTTTACTTGTGATGCTTCAGGTAACAGATCTAAGACGGATTTGGTTTTCCAGACAATGAAAAAAGTAGATAAATAATGTCACCGCCCTCAAATTAAAGATATTGAACCATGACATACCTAACCCAAAAGTCAAAGAGGCTGTTTCAAAATCGGCCATTTTGTACCAACGCCGAAAATGAATTTTAGGTACCCCATTTGATAGTACTACTTGTCCCCCACCAGAAAAGGGCCACATTTTTTTGCAAGCCCCCTGGGGTGGGGGGGGGCGCAAAGTCGAAACCCATTTTCATTCATAACTTTTGAACGAATAAAGATATTTGAATGAACTTTTTTTTGATCGATAGAACTTTTAAAGAGCTTTCTTTTGATGTATATATGTTTATTATTTGCTTCATTTTTCATCACTTTATGACCGTTTTTTCTATTTTTCGGAACTGAAAAAAAGTTCATTTTGGATTTTTGAGCACTTGCGATCGCACGGAGAAAAACAAAAAACATGAGTAACAAAAGCTCTTTCAATGCTCTTTAAAATGGCGCAAACCGCCATGTGGGGAAACTTTTCGTTTCCGAGATGTAAACGCTCAAAGTTGGCGCGGAACGGCATTTTCGAACGATAGTGACTCCGCGTCGCGCTCTACGCCGCCTGCACCTGTGTTCTCGCGCCTGCACTGACAAAATTCGGCCTAATCCGGCATTTTCGTGCTTAATACAGCCAACATTAGACTTTTGCGTAAACGGTTTGCTTTCCCCCTTGCTTACTTCACAATCAGCATTGCCATATTAAATGGATGGACCGTACTATTCACACGCAGAAAGCGAAATATATTTATTCAGTTAAGCATTTAAAATAGGTATCGATCAAAAGCGTATTAATGATGAAAAGAGATTTATGAAAGAAAGAATGCTAACTTACGCTAGGCCTCGTTCCGCGGACCATCAACATCGTCTTCGTCCTCGGACTCCATATTGTAGACTCCACCGGCAGATTTCGTCAGAGGGAAAATATCAAATATCTCAAATATCTTTATTCGTTCAAAAGTTATGAATGAAAATAGGTTTCGACTTTGCCCCCCCCCCCCCGCCACCCCAGGGGGCTTGCAAAAAAATGTGGCCCTTTTCTGGTGGGGGACAAGTAGTACTATCAAATGGGGTACCTATAAAATTCATTTTCGGCGTTGGTACAAAATGGCCGATTTTGAAACAGCCTCTTTCTGCAAATGATCCATGCAAGTGCCGTCACTTTAAAAGCAGAAAACTTAATCTTCTTCTAGAGATTCATATTTACAATGTTCAAAAAGAAATTGATCAGAGGCAGTAGATAATAAAAAAGGGGTGGAGTAATATAAACACACAGGCAACTTAGAGTCCCTGTATATCAAAGAGTCTCGACACGTGAAGAAGAAATCGAAGGAGGCGTCCACTCTGATTGGTTCGGTTCACCGAGAAAGCGTGTAAGTACGTCTCCTCGTAGGGGTGTTTTAACGGTTCTCTTATGGAGAATAACACAGAACGCCTCCTTGAGCTCCGTGAAAGCCTAAAATCTAGCAGCCAATCAGAATCTATACCCCGTATGGCGAGACTCTTTGATATACAGGGACTCTAAGGCAACTAAGACAAGTAAATTAAAATGAAGTTGCATCAACCTATTGATATAGTGAGAGTATTTCTTCCATCATTTAAGAATGTGCGTGTGAGATGTGTGTGTGTATGTGGGGGGTGGGGGGGGGGAGGGGGTAGGGGGTGATACTTATTTTTCAAAAATGATTATTTTTTGTGCGAACGGTGGATTTTTTGTTCTTTGTGGTCTAAAAAATTGACCCATAACAAGCATTTAGAAAAAAAATTGACTCTGAGTGGCCCCTCATCGGCAAAAAGGGCATAAGTACCAAATATGAAAATTTGGGTGTTTTAATAGTCAATTATGGTGTAAAATAGCCACTTTCGGCCCTTACAGAACTGGAATTTTCATTATTTTTGGCTTATATGCAGTCCTAATGCCACAAAAGTCCATTTTAGGATATGCGTAAAATGCTCTCGCCGCGCTTTAGTCCAGGCAATGGGTGATTATTGGAAGAACAAATTCCCATCAAAGGTTTATTGGGCTTAATCGCTTCGTCTTGGTGTCAGTAATGACCACCTAAAAGTCCCCATGCCTAGGTGCTGTGCTAAATTTCGGGGCGGGGGGGAGGGCCCCAAAATCGATTATTTCGATACATATCGAAAAGGATGCAAGGTATCAAAAAAATTGATACATGTTTTTTGTTTCTGAGGTAATTTCCAACAAGAAAGGTCCTCTGTGTTTTTACGCTCTGACGACGTGTAAGCTCTCAAAAACACGATTTAAGTTTTCGGCGATTTTCAGGAAAATTGATACTACCCCGTGGCAACGCTCATTTAACACAATGTTATTTTTAGTGATTTCGATCGCCTTACCGTAGCATTTAGAGGGCTCCGATTTTGATAAAATTAGGTATCCGGGGGTTTTTTAGGTTGCAAATTTCATTTTTTGAGTCCAAATTTCCGTAAAACATGATTCAGACAAGCTTTTTGAGCTTTTATCACAAAATACAGCTTTTCAGATAAAATCGTGTTTTTGAGAGCTTACACGTCGTCAGAGCGTAAAAACACAGAGGACCTTTCTTGTTGGAAATTACCTCAGAAACAAAAAACATGTATCAATTTTTTTGATACCTTGCATCCTTTTCGATATGTATCGAAATAATCGATTTTGGGGTCCTCCCCCCCCCCGCCCCGAAATTTAGCACAGCACCTAGGCATGGGGACTTTTAGGTGGTCATTACTGACACCAAGACGAAGCGATTAAGCCCAAAAACCTTTGATGGGAATTTGTTCTTCCAATAATCACCCATTGCCTGGACTAGAGCGCGGCGAGAGCATTTTACGCATATCTTAAAATGGACTTTTGTGGCATTAGGACTGCATATAAGCCAAAAATAATGAAAATTTCAGCTCTGTATGGGCCAAAAGTGGCTATTTTACACCATAATTGACTATTAAAACACCCAAAATTTCATATTTGGTACTTACGCCCTTTTTGCCGATGAGGGGCCACTCAGAGTCAATTTTTTTCAAAATGCTTGTTATGGGTCAATTTTTTAGACCACAAAGAACAAAAAATCCACCGTTCGCACAAAAAATAATCATTTTTGAAAAATAAGAATCACCCTGGGGGGGGGGGGGGGGGGGGGTTGGTACAAAAAGTGGGTCTTCCTTTAATTTGTATGATTTGGCAGGAAATATATGCAAAATTTGCACAAAATAAGGAATGAGAAATTCAAAAAAAAAGTTACCTACAAGGGATGACCCACAACCCCAAGATTTTCCAGAAAAATCAAGGTCATTTTGGAAGAAGACATTGTCGTCAAGCTGTTATCGATTGACAAATTACAGAGGTGCAGCATGATTGCTGAGTCAAGTGACGGACAGGTCACTCGACAAGGCGACCCAGAAACAATCGGATTTTTAATTTTTTTTAAGCTTGGGTCAGTGGCATAACCAAAGAGGATGCCGAGCGTCTGGGACCTCTTAACACCATAAATTTCCCTTAAAATAGAAAATTAACAAATGGGTTTGAGTGGAAGTTGCATTGAATTCTAGTCTTCAGACTGGTAACGGCTCGCAAACGGTCAATTTTCGTTTAAGTACCTCCCATTTGAACCGATACAAAAATATTGATTATTTCAAAATTCAGTTGAACCCCCACTCCAAGAACGGCTCCAAGAATGAAAAAAAATGGTTAAAAATAAGTGGAAAATACTTAGTTGTGAAAAATCATTGTTTCAACGTTTTGACACTTAATTTAGAACTTTTCAATGACATTTCTAGGTTTAAATTACTTGTAGAAAGTGTTCCCTTTGATTAAAATTGATTCCGACAGATTAAGTATAATTATAAATGAGAAATTGACGAGAAATTTACATTATGATTTTTGGCCACTTTTGGACAATCTCAGACCATAGTGCCCCTGAGGATTGATTCTTTTCCTTCAGTTTCAAAGGAGAACCCTCAACCTCCCCCCCCCCAACTTCCAGATCTCCCTCGAAAAATTTCTGACTTTGACACTGGATTGGACTAACAATAAGTAAATGGGGAAAGCAAGCAATTTGTGGCTTAGGAACATGCTAGTAAGAACATTTCAAATCAGAAATCAATTCATTTGGCTCTCAACAATTTCTATCTTTCGAAGAATGAAACCAAACAAGACTCAAGTCAAACTTTGATGAACCACATTACTTCACAATCACATCATGACTGACCTCCATCAATGATAGTGTACACTGTATGCATTGTGTTGTGTGTGTAATAGAATTTTGTTCGAAAAAGTGATTCAGTCCAGTAAATTTTGAAAAAAAAACTCAAAATTTGCAACATTTTTCCTATTAAACTTTACAAAGAATCCTCTCTCTTCGCACTGCCCGACTGTGCCTAAACACCCACGACACTCAAGAAAAAACCACGGGTATCTTTCTATTCAGCTCTCCAAGTACTGTAATTTCTTTGCAGGAGACACCAAAATTCAGACCCTTGCAACAGCCCAACTGAGCTTAAAAATCAAACATTTCGATTCAAGAGTTGCAGTTTTGTTGACAGATCGACAGAGTTGAATCCTGATTCCTGATACCCTTTGATCAAAGATAGACAAGCTAAGTGAAACAAGCTGCAGTCACTGTAAACAATTAACGGACCAATCATTGAACCTGTGTTGGGCAAAAGTTAACTTTGGAGTACCTACCTAATCATGAATTATTATTTACATTATTCTCATGTTATTCTTAATGGAATTAAAATCAAAGTTTTAAAACTCCAGTCTTTCGACGAATGACAAATGAATAAACTGATGGTGTTAAAATTTGATTTACTAATAGGAATGGCATGAGAATAATTTTAGGTAATTATTCATGATTAATCAAAAGTTAATTTTTAACTAACAATCAATTGAACAACCATGGTTGAGGAAAAGCTTAACCTCTTCTCTGACAGATGACTTGAAGCAACTTCTAGCTCCCAAATGAAGCAGAAGAATAGGAGTTATGTATGGGTCATTTCACAAAAGTTGGCCGATGACTGATGGGTTTGTTTACTGCGAAGAGACGAGTTAGCGTTTTAGCGCACGTGCAGGAACGCAAACGCGTCTTAACGCAGCGGGCTGCATGATCTGTCATTAGTCTTTTTCCGTAAAACAAACTCTACAACTTGCACACATTCTCGGCTAAAATTTCCTCCCAAAACCTACTCAAAACAGAGTATGACAGTTTTTTGTACAGTAAAATTTCTCATTATAACTCGGTGGATCTCAGGGATCAATGCCAGTGGCGCACCGAGAACTTTAGTTTGGTGGGGATTTTACCGCAAATTTTCCATTTTCTGAGGCCTTAGGGGGGTTTTGAAAGAAATTTTGGCCGAAGATGACCTTTTTCAGGGCAAAATCTTACTGCTTAGAGGGGGTTTTGACCAGGGCTTCGGACCCGAGCATTTGAACAACGGGTCCGGGTCCAGGTCCAAGAGAAAACGAATCCGCAGGGTCCGGGTTTGGGTCCGGTCCAAAAAGAAGCGAGTCGTCAGGGTCCAGGTCCAGGTCCGGGTCCACTAAAATTTTTTGGACCCGGTCCAGGGTCCGGAACCGGTTCTGGACCGGTTCTTGAAGGGTCCAAGTAATTAGTCGATAGATTTGGGCTTATTCATAAAAGAACTTTTTTATGCAGAAAGGGACACATTTTTCTGTTTACGCAAAAGGGAACTAATGAACAAGACAAGAAACTCATAGCAGTTGGTTACCTTCTTCATAAAGTCATCCAAACAATGATCTGGTAAAGAGCAAAGGACAGAGCTAACTAAACGATAAAATAGCAACGGGTTTTTGTTTCTTTTTCTTTCTTTTTTTTCTTTCCTTTTCATTTCTTTTTCTCTCTTATTTCTTGCTTTCTTTTTTCCTCTTTTTTTCTCGTTATCCTTCTTTTTTACCTCTAATTTATCCTTTTTTCATTTGCACACTGGACCCGCTGAGGACCGGTCCTGGCGGGTTCTGAATGAACCCGTCCGAAGGGTCCGGGTCCGGTTCAGGGTCCAGAAGTGAAGACATTTTCGGTCCGGGTCCGAGTCTGGGTCCAGAAGAGAAAAAAAATTCGGTCCGGATCCTGGTCCAGGTCCAAGCAAAAAAAGGGGTCCGGACCGGTTCCGGGTCCAGGACCGGTCCAGGGTCCGAAGCCCTGGTTTTGACACTAAAACCACCCCCTTCGGTGCGCCACTGATCAACGCACAAGGCAAACAGGGCTGATTATAGCATTCAACGTAAACCTTGTGTCAGGCAGCTGACTTGGTGTTTACACTATATAGCATCACCCCGAATGGATATTCATTGGGATTTGGGATAGGTAGGTACATAATGAACAGAGTTAAATTTTACTTGAAGTTACAGTAAGTAGGTAGCCATTAAAATGCACTGGACACAAGTCATTTTCAAACAGGTGTATTGGTCCTGGAAATTGGCGCATCTGACCAGCAGGACACAGAAAATGCAAATGACAGGTGAGAAGGATGGGTGTGTCCCCGAAACCTGTTCATTTTTAATGCTTGGCTATCCAATTAGGTCTATCAGGATTCTTGTCAGCAGAGTTGCTAAGGTCGGTAAGTATAAATTATTGGGGGGAGGAGGGTTGCAAGGCTGGCTTGCGCCTTAGGGGAGGTGTTAAAAATGGCATCAGATTGGGCACACAAGTCACACAACAACACCAAAAAAAAATGTGTGTCAACACCCCGTCAGCTACCTAACACGAGGTTCAATGCATGCTGATTGACTGGCACCAACCTACATTCCTGGGTCAAAACGGACTTATTAATTGCTAAAATCGGCCCTGAGTGACAGCAACACAGCCAACACGTAAATGAATGACAGCTCACTGAGTAAAAAGTATAAGCATAAATTACCGAAACATGACAGAGCTGAGCAAATATATCAAGAGAGCTGAACACTTACCGACTGGAATCAGCAACAGCTGTAGGTAATGCGAGGGATTTGATCGCTTCAAGTTGTCTGCAGCAGGACCCTTCAACTTCAGCTTATGAGCTTAAATTACACCAACACCTTGCCAGCTTGAGCGGCTAAAACACTTAAATTTAGGACTAACAACACAAATACTCGTGAATTGATTGAATTTCAGAGAAATTTTGATCCAACAACAACACGTGGTTCGCACCAGCGCGCCAGAAAGTCTCAATGCGGATTGCGTTGCGGTAAGCGGGTAAAAGCGCCTCTGCCTCTGGTAAGCGCCGAGCGATGAGCGACTGTGCGTGAAATGGGAATGCGTAGTTGAGAAGTTGCAGAAGAGTTGAGTGCTGACGCCAGCGGCCAGCCTGACGCTGACGGCGACGGGCGATTACAGTCAACCTCAACGGCGATGACTCATAAGGGCAGATAAGAAAGCCGTCTTGAAACGGCGGATTCGAGTATTTCGACTATTTCGAGTGTCGAGTCTCGGCTGGTGCGCTTGTGGGCTGTGGCTGTGAGGGTGGACCGTGGAATGTAGATTTGATATTTGCCTCTTTCCCCCTCTTTCCGTGGCACTATGGGGCCGATGCCCGATTTAGGCGGTCAAAACCCCACACATGGACGCATATGCTTCTTTTGACTGCCCAAGGACCTCAGGATCAATCTTTATGGTTCTAGAAGACCTTCAGTGCCTTTGGTGGCCCCCTGAGCCCCCTTCCCCCCTTCTCCAAAGATTCCTCGAGAACTGTTCTTATCGCTCCTAAACATCCTAAACCATTCGCGTTGGTTGATATCAGAAATTTCCTTCGAGGTGCTTTCGGTTATTCATTGAGGGTTATTCACGAAGAACCCTCTCTCCCCCTCCCTTCACCTCCCCACCCTTCCCCTCCCATCCCCACTCCTTATCTCAGGCTTCCCCCTTCTCTTTTCTATTTGTTCGCTCATTTATTTTTGTTTTCGTTCAGTGGCGTAGCCTGCAATTGGGCAACGTTGCAGTTCCTCCATTAAAACCAATGAAAAATATCGAGGTAATGGGTGTTCGGTGAACACCTTCGCATTCGACCTTTTACATGGGTTTGAAATTGAATGGACAAAATACATCGTTGCCAAATTGCACGCTACGCCGCTGTTTTCGTTGGGAGTGATTTCAAAATACTCATAGAACAAACCATCTATTGCTGCAAGAAAAAAATGTTTTACAAATGCGAAAATCCTCCGCCGCGGCTAGACAATGACCCGCACTGATCTGAGGCGTCTGGGAGATTTGTTATCAAAGCAAACGCCAAACTTTCGTAGGCGGACCGTGACCAAAAAAAGTGGAAGGGGGGGGGAGCTAAAAAGTGATGACCTTTTTTTTGGGGCGTCTCAAGTGATGACTTTTTCCCAATTTTTAGCCCCTTCGCCCAAAAAAGTGTGGGGAACGGTTATATCCCCCTCTAGCCCCTGATACGGTCCACCTATGCATACTTTCATGATGGACGTAATTCAGTGGCGCACCGAGTAATTTGCCGTGGGGGGGGGGGGGGGGGTTGGTACGACTCAAACTCCGGGGGGCCCTCCCCCGATAAAAATTTTCAATTTTCCTTACCTTCAAATCGAATTTTACGGTACACTCATGTACAGTAAAATTGAAATTCAAAAATATATTTTCGATTTTGCAGCACGAAATCTTTGCTATCGACTCATAATTGGAGGGAGAAGAGTCAAGTAGAATATGATTGAAAGAGCCATGGAATATTCATCAATGGGTTCACCAAGAAGGGGGGTCCGGGGGCCCTCCCCCGGAAATTTTTTTCAATTTTCCTTACCTTCAAATTGAATTTCACGGTACTTTCATGTACAGTAAAATTGAAATGCTAAAATATATTTTCGATTTTGCTGCATGAAATCTTTGCTATCGACTCATAATTGGAGGGAGAAGAGTCAAGTAGAATATGATTGAAAGAGCCATGGAATATTCATCAAGGGGTTCACCAAGAAGGGGGGTCCGGGGGCCCTCCCCGGAAATTTTTTTCAATTTTCCTTACCTTCAAATTGAATTTCACGGTACTTTCATGTACAGTAAAATTGAAATGCTAAATATATTTTCGATTTTGCTGCATGAAATCTTTGCTATCGACTCATAATTGGAAGGAGAAGAGTCAAGTAGAATTTTCTTCTATTTGTGAAGGAACCACATCCTCTCTGTCTCTCTCTCTCTCTGTCTGTCTGTCTCTCTCTCTCTCTCTGTCTCTCTCTCTCTCTCTCTCTCTCTCTCTCTCTCTCTCTCTCTCTCTCTCTCTCTCTCTCTCTCTCTCTCTCTCTCTCTCTCTCTCCCTCCTTTTTTTTTTTTTTTTAAGGCTGGGGGGGGTGGGGGTTGAACCCTAAAACCCCCCCTTCGGTGCGCCAGTGACGTAATTTTAAAAGGTTAGACAACACTTTTGTATGGGTATCCGATATTTTTGTCCTCATTTTTTCACATGCATGAGGTGACAAAGATCCGTATTTTTTCCATCATGACCAATGTACTATGGAATGTATGTACTATTTCGCTGTGTTCTGTGTCACCGCGGTCATACTCGCGACACTTTCTGTGACGGGCGAAAAATTAGGTGCTGATGAGTTTTAATAAGTGTTTACATGAAAACTGACTTAAATGTGAGTGACACAGCTCACAATTAAAAGTAATATTTAGACACAAACTCGCGCAAAAAAAACTGAACACCACACCAGATACATCATTTCTAATTTAAAAAAATGCATCGCTCTTGAGCAACCAATGAATGCTCGGTTTTTATCAAAATTAGTTTATTACCTGATCTGTTCTCTAATTATTCTAGGTTAGTAAAATCTGTGACACCAATGAGCTCAGTAGCGTAGCTAGCTGAGCAAACGCCCCCCTGCCGATTCGAATGCTGCGCCCCTCTTTTTTAAGGAAAATTCGGCCGCTTCGGTGGAAACCCCCCCCCCGGCCCCCCTTTGCACCCGTACAAGTCAGAGCCTTTGTCGGAAAAATTCCTTTCTCTAAAAATTCTTGTAAATTAATATAGAAAATTTACTTTCCGAACTTTGTGAACGTGAATTTTGGCAGAAGCACTCAGAGCCATGGGTGCACCCAGGATTTCTGTACGGGGGGGGGCAAGTTGTCATTTCATAGGGGGGGGGGGGGTCTAGGGGTCCTCCCCCGGAAAATTTTGAAAATTTAGCTCTTCCTAGACGCAAAATTATACTTTGTTCAGGATACGATGAAACTTGGCGAGTCGCAGGTAGAAGCGCACTACTTTGCAACACGGCCCTTTGAATGCTATAGTCATTGAGCTCACTCGGGCTCTTTTCAACTGGACCCTTCTTCGGGAAGAAGCAATACCGAGAATCGGCTGACTGTAATTGTTATCTGTGCAAAAGTCAAGATGGAAACCGTTACAGATACGACAAAACGGATGAAATTTTCGCCCAAAGGGACATAACTCGCCGAAATTAGTCAAAATTAACACCTCATCGCCCTCGGAGATTTATTTTTTACCAAATCAATTTATGAGTGAAATATCATTGAATTCTTTAAGATAATAACTCTCCGAAGGTGATGAGGAGTTGATTGCAACTATTTTTGGCGTGTTATGGCCCTCTGAGCGTAAATTTCATCCGTTTCGTCATATCTGTAATGGTTTCCAAGTTGACTTTTGCACAGATAACAATCATAGTCAGCCGATTCTCGGTATTGCTTCTTCCCGAAGAAGGGTCCAGTCGAAAAGAGCCCGAGTGAGCACAATGGCTATAGAACTCAAAGGGCCGCGTTGCAAAGTAGTGCGCTTCTACCAGACTCGCCAAGTTTCATCGTATCCTGAACAGAGTATAGGCAGGAAAGTAAATCTAGATTTCAGAGGAAGATCGAGCGAAATTAACAATTAAGGACATTGCTGTCGGGAAAGATGTGTTCCTCCAAGGAAAAATATGTTTCATGACATTGATACTTTTTTTGAACTCGTTTCCTTTCTCATCTTTTCTTTTTCTCTCCTCCTCTTTTCCTCTTCTCTCTCTCTCCATTTTCCTCTTTTTTCCTTTCCTTTCCTCCTTTTTTCTTTTTTTCTTGCCCCCCCCCCCCTGGTTGCGCCCATGGGCGCTTAATTACCTGAACCGAAGAAAAGCGTACCGAAGCCGTTAGTTGCCCTGACCGAAGTTTTTTTTCTCCGTGCATGCACAGAGCCTTTACATGGCTCCCTCCCTACAATTTTTAGCTCTATTTTTCTCAATCTGTTCCAGGGGCTCGGTGCCGGCATTCGATGCTGCACCAAATGAGTTCAAGATACGGCGGGTGCCGAAGGATCGGGTATTCACTGGTTCCGGCATCAGCGAGTCCCGGCACCGAGCTATGTCACAGGGCCAGGCACCCGTGAGTGGCGTGAGTACACGCACTGAGTCTGAGTGCGTGCTAGAGGCCCCTGAGATGCCTCTGACCGCACCAGATCTCAGGTATTTTCCAGGCCGTAAAAGTGAGTCTGTGTGAGTGTGAGGACGACTCTTTTTGACCTTTTTCATATTCATCGTGCGCTCTATTGTATTCGCTACTGTTTGCAAACAACAAAAGATGATAGCATTGGACAGCAAAGGATATTCTCATTACTACTTGCATGCCTTCTACCAGTTCTACCCTCTCGTCGGTGTAGGAACTGTTGTAGGTAGGTGGAACTTGGTAGGATTTGAAAAATAAAACTGAGAGTTGTGCGCCTGTGACCTTGATGAAGACTGATTATGAGAGTGAGAAATGAAAATTTATCTTTTTTCTTCTCTCTCCTTCGTCCCTTCTGAATTTGACTTCGCGTATTTGAGATTCACATCCTAAAACATTGCGACTTTCGCCGTTTTGACGCTCATTTTGAAGCGCAAAGGCATACGCTCATACTTACCGCAACTCAGTACAAAGATAATTTTGTACGTTTTTTCTTATTTCATGCAAACAATCTTTTATCAACCTTTTGAGAAACTCTTTTTTGCCCCCTTAGTGGGGGCAAAATTGGACTAGCCATGAAAAAGCTTAAGTACCAGTACCCTGTTCTACGGTTTTTTGACGGGTATTTTTAAGTGCGATGAAATTCTCCCACTTTTACCATGCTCGGTCAGTGTAACTCTTCCCCCCTTACTTTCACATAGTGCAAATAGTTTTTTCCCAAACCATTTGTAAACCACCATTTTTTTGTCCCCGTAAATAGGGAAAAATGCAATGTGCGCAAGCGAAATCGCAAGATCGGCGGTTATGGCGGAGTTTTTGTACGCGTGTCGTTAGGTATGAGTGGTATGACGGATTACTTTTGTAGTTGAGGTGTTTTATGTAAAATGGGGTTCTTACTTCTTTGCAGTTTTGTAATCGAAAGAAAAACGTATTCAAAGTCATTCAATACAAGGCCCCAATAACGTCCCGATAACACCCTAATTTCTCCCGTGATTAGGTCCGCATTTAGAAAAATATTGAAGATTGAACGACCAAACCAAGACGGACGCAATGCCCATATCTTTTCAAAGGTGGGGAGTTAAGGGGGCGTTTAAAGTTAAAGCAACGCGGAACGTCTAGGGGGTGAACGTAATTCGTGAATGTCCGGAAAACATCCATAGATGTTCTAAAATTTCTGACCATTTTTCAAGGATGTTATTCGGACATTTACAAAGTTTCATGACCTCTTATCACACGTTTCACGGGGCTTTAATTTCGAACTTCCCCTCAATGTCCCGTGACTGGAATGGATATGGACACTGCATTTGCCTTTTTTCAAGTGACCATGAAAAGTTTAGTATTTTGCTGGACAGATTTAAAAACGAGACATTTTATGGCAATAATAGGACTTTTTTGGAGCTTTTTTCGGACGTCGAATTTTTTGGCGGGAAATGATTGATTAATTGCGACGGTGCTGGCGTTCCGAATTCAGCAGAAACATTCGTTGTATAAATCCAATCGAATCATTCGATCACTAAAAAGACGAATTTTATGATAGCTACCGACCATTTTCCCCCGCTTAAATGTACGAAATACAGCGTTGTCAAATTGAACGCGACGCCACTGGTTCCTGGTATCACTCATAATGCAATAAATAAATAACTAGGAAATACTTGATACATTAGGTACATCTATTTATTCGCACAGAATGCAAACAAAAACGAATAACAATAATCAAAAAATCACAGAAACAAGAACAGTGTCACGCAATTGACTTAGATAAAGGAATGATCTATTCCAACAATCTATTGATCGAATTTTCAATATACTATTAAAAAAGTACAAAAATGAAATGTTTACAATGAGACTTTAAAAAAAAAAAAAAAAAAAAAAAAAAAAAAAAAACAAAAATTACATACTTACAGAGGCAAGGATACATTTTTTTTTTTTTTTTTTATATAAAGATCTAAATTTTCTCTCCATTCTTACAAGTAGAATGTTGTTCTGAATTGCTTTGTCACTGAGGTATAATCTGTGGTTATTATAAATGAATTTGAGTTCTGAAAATAGCCATTCTACGCTAACTTGCGTAGCCGGGATTGATAAAAAAAAGTTGCTAACAAATACAGCGTCGGCCTGAACACCTTTTCCGATTCCCAGTATTTCATTATGTCCATCTTTTCATCTTCAAATTCGGGCTCTCCCAGATATTCCAGTACCTACTATTACAGCCTATTGCATTGAAAAAAAAAAAAAGAAAAAAAAAACCTTAAATCTTTTTGATAACAAGGTAAATGTGAACGCACGCCTAAAAAAAGTGCTCAAATGAGAACAATTGGCGTTTTTCGAAAAAATCGAACGTTCAAAAGTTAAGAAGGGGAAAAGAAACTTTTCGGACACCCTGTACAGTTTACATACTTTTACAGCAGTTAGGGCTATGTCTATGAGTGGCGCTATTAGGTCTGGCATTTTGGAACCTGACCGCGCTGCTGTATGGAAGATAAACATAATTAATTTAGTTTCTCGTTAGGTGACTTTACACTGGCGAAAATTGCGATCAGGCAACATTCCATTTTGTCTATAATAATAGGGTGTTGGAGCGAACAATCGAACATCCCCAAAGTTTCTCTCTCACTGGAGTTAACTCTCGAGCAGTGGCGTAGCGCGCAATTTTGCAACGTTGCACTGTATCCTTTTCAACCCATGTAAAAGGTCGAATGCAAAGGTGCTCGTGGAACACCCAATAGTTCTATCTTTTCCGTGGGTTTTAAATGGACGAACTGCAACGTTGCCAAATTGCACGCTGCGCCACTGCTCTCGAGTCTCGATCGGAGAAAAGAAAAATCAATTTCGGGCATTTAAGTCTCCGATGACGACGACGTTTATTGGTAAGCTGTTCCAGGCGCTTGTCCTCTCCTCCACGTCAAACTGAACTCACATAATGGAAAATATAGAAAGAGGGGTGGTCATGTGACTTTCGGCACTATCTCTGTTCTAACACGTGTGGAAGTTGCGGGGAAAATGTATATTTTCAGATACCTGTGTTTACCTATTGTTTATCCGAAGACTGCGCTCGGCGGAGGATTTTCGCACTTGTTGACATCCTATCTTAATAACGTCGCCACAGAGCCATATAATAGTCGCATTTCGCTTTGTCATCGAAAGCCGTTTGATAGCCATCAATGGCCTTCGATGGCCGTCGCTCGTATTTTGCTTCTCCGATGGTCATCGGAAGTGGGCGGAGCCAAATTTAATTATTAATTTAATTTAATTCAAGCAACGCTGCGCTGTACCATCGGGCGATGGCCATCTTCGTTGACGACCTCCGGAGGTCGTCAACCATTTCACCATCGCCGATGACGATTGACGGCTGTTCGTCGTGCGCCAAGCGGTCATCATCTATAGCTCAATTTGTCTTCAAGATATCGAAGTTCAAAGTTCAATGAACCAATTTTCAAAATATCATATCTCCTGTTAAAAAGGTCGGAACTAAGAAAACTAACCGGCGCCAGTTCTCTAAAAAACAAGTACTTTTCATAAAAAACTATAAATTTGAATTTAAATTGATAGAAAATTGGGTTTCCAAGGGGGCGCGGCGCGTGCCATCCGGCAACCCTGCAAGTTGCCCATTTAAACCCTCGAAAATTATCTGCATATTCCAAAAAAGTTTAAAAAAAAGTCTTTGAAGCTTGAGCTTTTGTGCGGGTTTAAAGGAGCAAAATGCGGCGTTGCCTATAATGGCACGATTCGCTGCTGTCTTCAACAGCCGCTCACGCTTCCGGTCGAATTCAACAGTTCTCAGAGGTATCTGGGGTTGGACGGACACGTTTATGGTTTCGAGGGCTTTTGTAAGTACATGGAATAATGACCCAAAGTTCGTTCTTAGAGTCAAATGGGAGATTTGCCAGGTTTCAAGGGAAGCCCAAGGGCCTTGAGTCAAAAGTCACGGAATTTCGTTAGAAACAACTTTGAAAGCCCCAAAACCCCATTTTCTATCAACTTAAATTCAAAGTTACATTTATTTATGAAAAGTACTCGTTTTGAAAGTACTTTAGGTGGTTAATTTTTTTAATTCCGACCTTTCTAACAGGAGAAATGATTTTTTGAAAATTGGTCCACATTGAACTTTGAACTTCGATATCTCAAACACAAGTTAAGCTTCTGACATGCGGTTCGCGCGAAGACTCAGTTTTTTATGCTTTTCCGAACGAGCTAGCACACTGCACAAGATAGGGTTTGCCATTTGAAAATGATGAGCTGGGGGCCGTATCCTCCCTAAGAGGGGATTTTGAAAGTTCTGACCCCTCACGTAAAAGCTCTTGAAAAGTTACGTATGACCCCAAAGTTTTAATTTTTTATCTGCACAGCCGTTCAAAAGATAATCAGTGGTACTCGGACTTTTGCGCCACCCTGTATAATCCAAAGACTCTGCTTTTGTATCAAGACTATTTTATTTCGATTTTTCATCGAGAAGCATTGATGCCTAATCTCTAAATAAAATGTATAATCCATCACACAAGCATACGCGTAACCAGAAATTTTTGCAGGGGGGGGGGGGGGGTCGATGACCTTTTTTTTTTTTTTTTTAATTTGATCAACGGAGGGTGGAAGGGGAGGAGCATGTATATAATTTACCTCATTCAAATAGAAATTGCAGGCGCCTCGCATTTTCAACAAACTTTTTGATAACTTCCTCTTGACAATGAATGCCCCTTGCACCCCTCTGACCATGTGCCGAAGGAGGGGAGAAGGAGGTCATATGTTAAACCATGTTAAACATGCTTCCCTTCTGGTGCATTTTTCTCAGGAACTATTTGACCTACAAGGCTGCAATTTTGCATGAAGTTGTGTATGAGTGTTGCCTACAAGCAGGACTAGGATTTTTAAAATTCATTGAAAACTTTTTTTTTTCAAAGTTGAAAGTTTGGTTGATTTTTTCACATTTTTTTTTGAGCTTTGAATGTCTATAGAAAAAAAAGTAAAAGGGATACTCTAAATATCCTAGTCCTGCTTATAGAGCTTAATCTGAGGAAAATTAAAAAAAAAAAAAAAACAAGCAGGGAAAATTCCAACACGCAGGTGTTGGAAGAGCGTGCCACTAAAGTCTGAACAGCTTTAATGCTTTTGCTAGCAATGATAATAATTAGACAGCATTCAACATGGAGAAAATTGAGTCCAAAGTTGAAGAGCTAGCATTTAAACAAAAAACTTGGAATTACTTACGTTTTGATTTCATTCAACTACCGTGTTGTGTTTTTGCATTTCAACACCGGAAAAGTGGAATTTACTATGTAGGAAAGGTTCTTAATTTTTAGCGTTTAAAGTGACTTGGTTCCTTTCTTCTTTTTTTTTTGGCATAATCACGAAAAACGAAACTCTAAGAGAAACCAAACGGCAGAGTTGGTTTACACTGTTGATTATTTTAAAATCCGTTAATCCGGACTTAAGTCCGTTCCCAATTCTATAAAAGGAACCAGTGGCGGCTCGTGCAATGTGGCAACAGTGGAATCCCTCCATTTAAACCTATGTAAAACAATCGATCTTCAGGAGGTGCAATGCACCCCCAAGATATCGATACTTTTGCATAGGTTTAAATGGTAAAAAAGCATGGTTGCCAAATCGCACGAGCCGCCACTGAAAGGAACCAAGTCGGAGTTGGTTCCTTACGTGACTCGGATTAAGGTTTAACCTAATCAGCCAAAGGAACCAAGTTCTCATTTTATTTCATCATATGGACAATGACATCAATGAGGCTCACCAGCTCACTTTTACCTGGAATTTTGACGGGAAATAGTTGTTATTACAGAAGAAGCACTTGTTGCTTCGAGATTCAGTATTGCTAGCTCTATCAATCAATAACTCAATTTTATCAAAAATGTCACTCGGTTCTTTTGTGACAAGTGCTGTCCAATTGAGCTTGTTTGGTGAGAAATTATGAAAAAAATAAATTTAGATCAGATGTATCTGTAAGGAGATGAGTCAAAGGCGTTGTTTTTTTGTGTTTGTTTTTTGTTTTTTGTTTTCAAAACTTTGGAGGGCTCTAGCTCAGAAGAGAAACAATTGCAGCACATACTCATGTAGGAAAATAAAGTCTTATATATATGTATGTTGACCCCAAAAATACACTCCATAAGTTTGGCACTCAAGTTTTGAAACACCCTGTTCTTGATATTTTGTTTCCCCCCCCCCCCGCCCCCTTCACAAAAGACAACATCTTGACCATGCACATTTTTAAAATCACAGTTTGACTGTAGAGATATTTTCTCTCCCCCCCCCCCTTAATGAAAAAGGGGAGACAACACCTATCTCTGATGTTCGTCGTGCGCGTGCACAGATTGTTCGGCTTTACGACTGCAATTTTGGCTTTCTTTATAATGCGTTTTTTGGGTTAATTAGTGGATTTTATGACTATTTGATGCCGCCAATGTAATTTTCAGACAATTTTACATCAGAATCAAAACTCTATAGCACTGTAGCAAAAGTTTGCAACAAACCCATTGAAAGCTGAAAAGAGAAAATTATTTGATAAGGCTCGATCTTTTTTACCCACATAAACTATAGACAATAGATATTTCTAAATCCCTCCACCTTTTAAACGGCTTGTTCAGGGATCAAACATGAGGTGGCGTTCTTTTGAAGTCAAAAAGTGTCATATTCGGAAAAGCCGTGATTCTAAATAATAAACAGTTTTTTTTATCTTTTTTTCCGTTTTAGGTGCTGTCAGCACTTGTTGCGATTGTCACGATGTAGATACGTAATATGCATAAATGGAACACTTGCGAATTCATGAAACAATAATCCTTTAATATACAGAACTAACCATTTCAAGTGCCCTTTACACATCAAGCATTCTAGGGGTATAGATTAGTAGGTGTGGAGGTTTAAGAGGTTTGTGGATTTTAATTCCCCCTCTCCCCATTTATTTTCTTGAAAAGTATCGAAAGTTTACAGTTAAAACTATGCCATTATTCACTATAACGCATTGTCATATTATTTCTTTTTTTACTTTCTCACTCTAATGAAATTAGAAAAATTGAGAAAGTATTGCGATGGCGCAGAGATTTTTGATGAATTTTGTTTCGATACTTGGCCCGCTGCGACTTAGTCAATCATGATAATTATAAAGTAATTGGCTCTTATCATGCCTAATACTATCCTAAAGAACATCCATCCATGATATTTCAATATTTCTGAACCATATGTGGTAGGGAGGAGTAAATGCACAAAATTTCTTTGGCGTCTGTCTGTCCGTCTGTCCGTCTGTCTGTCCGTCTGTCTGTCTGTAGTCAAGAACGTGAAATCCAGCATAACTTTTGAACTATTGATCCATATGCATCCAAATTTTGCAGAGATGTTGCTTTTAACATTCCCCAGAAGGACTTTTTTTGTTTTTTTAAAATTTTAATTTTTAGGTTAGTTATGGATGAAAAATGGTTTCCATTAAAATCAATGGGAAAATGGGTCAAAAAAGAGAAAAATTTAAATATTTCAATTTTGGATCTTTGGATTTGGAAGAAAATTTGTAAAAACATTCTACAACCAGCCCACAGTAAAATTAACCCCTTATAGTTCAGTAAAATAACCCTTAAGACCGTTTAAAAAATCAATTTAGGGCGTTCGAGCCAAAAAATGGAATAAAATTGAGAAATTAATCTTGTATATCAGTGCCACTTACTAAAAGCTGGATGAATTTTGATGAAACTTTGTATACACAATGTACTACCACAGTACTAAAATATTTTCTTCTCACTATCATCATAATAAATCCTTTGGACCGTTTCAAGGGACCATATAGGTGCGATTGAGAAAAATAAGACCAATTAAGCAAATAAAAACATAATCCTACTTATTGAGATAATTCGGGTTACATCCAATTAATTTTAATTAAATCCGGCACAAACAATCTACCTACCTACATTTACTCTACTTTATATAGAATTTCTTATCATTACAATATACAGCCTTTAAGACTGTTTAAAAAATCAAAATCGGTGCGCTCGAGCCAAAAAATGGAATTATCGTGAGAAATTAATCTTTAAACTTGGAGTCAACCAATTATGGCTCGATGAATTTTGATAAAAACTTTTGTACACACAATCCACTATCAAAATACTAAGATATTTTCCTTTCTTAGTCACCATACACAACTGATAAAACCTTTTCAAGAGGCAATGTAGGTGGGATTGAGAAAAAAATATGGGAATTTAAGCAAATAAAAACATAATCCTATTAATTGGGATAATTCAGGTTTGGTCCAATGAATTTTCATAAAATCTGGCAAATACAATCTACAATTAGTCTATAAAAGAAAGTATTCCTTACAGATACAATATACAACACTTAAGAGAGTTTAAAAATCAAAAAGGGTGTTCGACCCAAAAACATGAATTAAAGCGGGGAATCAATGTTAAAACTTGGAGTCAATCATTCATGGGATGAATTTTGATGGAACTTTGCACAAACATACTATGTTACGGACCCATTAAAATATTCCTATCATACAGTCATCATCAAAAACCTTTAAGACCATTTCAAGGGCCAATATAGGTGCGATCGAGCAAAAATCTTTGAAACCAAGCAAATAAAAAAATAATCGTAATACTTGGAATAAGAAATTAAATTATAACTCAATTATGTTTGATGAAAAATGCAACAAAAAGTTTGCAACCAACCTACGCAGGGATTTCTTTTCAATGTAAAACTATAATATACAACTCTTCTTAAGTCTGAGACTGTTTAAAGGCAAAATAGCTGTTCCATCAATAAACCCAAAAAATAGAATATCCAAAGAAAATTAAACTTATAAAGAAAATGGATGGATGAATTTTGTTGACATTTGGTATACACAATCTACAAACAAAGAACATCTTTAAAGGGAGGTTTAATCTACCAAACTAAAAAATTCTTTTGAAGATCCACAGTTCAAAACCCATCCTTCAAAGGATGAAGTAGGCAACTATTCGTACAGCTTCTCTGCAAAATCGCAAACACTTCGAATTGAAGGCGGAATTATGTCCAGAGATGAAAATATTTTAAATTTGATGGGAGTCTAGGAGTCTCTCCCAGAATTCTAAAGGGGGTTGGGGGTCTCCCCCAGATATCTAAAGGGGGGTCTGGGGGTCTCTCCCAGAATTCTAAAGGGGGGGGGGTCTGGGGGTCTCCCCCAGAATACTAGAGGGGGGTCTGGGGGTCTCCTCCAGAATACTAGAGGGGGGTCTGGGGGTCTCCTCCAGAATACTAGAGGGGGGTCTGGGGGTCTCCCCCAGAATTCTTAAAGGGGTCTGGGGGTCCTTCGACCCCCCAGATAAAAATGGAGGGAGAAAGTGTTCGTAGGGTGTTCCCTACAGTTTATTTTCTGTTGCCGTCGGTCGATATCATTTTTCGTGTTGGAAAAGCAAAGTTCCATATGGACCTATAGTTTCCAAAATTTGAAGAAGCTTCCAGTGAAAAATTTTGTACACGCAACGAACTTTTTAGGATAGGTAAATAAGTTATTCCAGAGTCAATTCCATAGCCGCAGCGAGGAAGCTGTCCAGGGATGGAAGACACGTGACAGCCCCTCTCACTTTTTAGAGCAATTAATGCGAATTTTACCCCTCTGGCTCCCTGTGTTCTGGATTTTAAACACCTATTTTTCAACAAAACGCCAAAAATGTCCTCAAAAATCCCTTGATTCCATCGACGCTCATTGAGGGGCTTTCAATTTGCCGATCCCCCAGAATTTAAAATGTTTCCGATGCAAAGACCTGTTTAGTGTGACGTCATGAAAAAAATTGGTTCCAAACAAAGGCTCCGTCTCACTCGCTCTCGTGGGTTTTCCGATACGAAACACAGTCCAAATTTTCAAATACAAGTGCTAGTAAACAACACGTTCTTTACACGTTGTGTTTATCACACCATTGGGTTCCACGTCCCTTATAAAAATTTCCGATTGTTTCAAAAAATTTTCCGATTGGATATATATTCCCGCGCTTTATGTCCCATAGAAATAATCGAAATTCCATAGAGACAATCAGAATTCGTGTAGATTCAAGCGCGCTGACTACAGCAACGATAGGTCTCATGATTGAAATAAGGCGAAATCATCTATGGTTCTATTCTTACAGTTTTAACAGCCACTTTTTTCTCAGTGATAAAATATGAGCCCGCTATCACAAACTTTTTGAAACATCGCGCATCGATGCACAATCACAGTTATCAGTTTCTTAAGAGCACAAAATTCTAGGATATAGGCTCATCAGCACCATCACGGCATGTGTTGTACCTCGAACAATAGCTTCGATACGGAGAGAAGTTAGAATGATTGAGTGTCATGCCGGTGATACTACCATAAGAGACCGTGAGTAAGACAAGGACAAAACGTAGAACGTCTTTCGGTATAACTGTGATTGTAAATTCGCTTGTGATCTTTTAGGAATTATGTTACAGTGAAAAGATACTTTAAGGCAAGTGGAATCTAATGGTGCAATAAAATTTGAGAAAACTGTTGGTTAACTAGCATGAATTTGCGTTCGAAAATTTGGATCTGGTAAATCCACGAGAGTGAGCGAGATAGAGCATTTGTTTGGAACTAATTCTGATCGTGACGTCATCACTAAACAGGTCTACATAGGTAGCGTTCTAGAATTCAACCATTTACTGCATCCGTGCAAAAAAGATTACATTACCCTGTGATACTGTATATCTATGTACATTGGAAAGTGCTGCTATTCATAATCTTTTCTGCATCGAGACAATAAAGAGATGAATTCTAGAACGGTACCTTAAGGATATGAATGAGCCTCTCTCTTTTCTATACCCCTCCCGCTCTTCATCAATACCTCGTCGCTTCTTATCGATGTACCCTCGTCAAACAGATGTTGACACATTTACGACCGCTTAATGCACCGTGAAGAAATCTTGTTACCGGTGGAGCCCAAAGGCGCGGGGCAAAGAGGGTTCCTGCGGGAGATGTTTCCACCCCCCTCCTGCCTTTGAATTTTGACTCATAGGTTGGCACAAATGACTTAGGTTGCTGGACCTGTATGGAATTCTCGTTTGAAGGAATTCGACTTTGACGCTTAATAACTTATTGAAATTAACAGGAATACCAAAACTTTTACAATTTTAAGAAAATAGACGCCGAGACCTCCTGGATTGCAGCAATAAATTAACGATTAATGAAACCAGTTTTAAGAAAACACGTTTTTAATTTTTCAAACCTTTCCCGCCAAGGTTTTGCCATAAGCAAGGCATTGGACTTATATATTAGATATGAAAATGAAAACAAGAAGCGCACCGTATATATACGGCACGCTTAAAAAATTAGAAAATAGCATTATTAGTTCCTGAGAAAAATGCACCGAAAGGTAAAAAAACCACATTTTTCAGTATCGCAAAAAGAAAAAGAAAAATTAGCTTATCTGATAAGGACTCCTCCACTTCATAAATTCATGAAAAATTGATTTTCTTTCTAAACTGCACAATGTAATACATCATTTCAAAGCTGAGAACGTCCTCTTTCAAATAAAATTAAAAAAAAAAAAAAAAAAAAAAAATCCATTTCAGACCTCCTTCTCCCCTTAAAAACTACAAAAAATTTACAATAAACGATTATATGCGATTTTATATTGACTCGCCATTGATGCTTTATAGTCGAGTGTAAGAGGCAGGTCCGAAAAGTTGGAAGTTACTTAAACTTATTATCACAGAAAAATGTTAAAATATTGGAAAAATCACTGAGATTTAGTATCACAGCCGATCGTAATTGAAGAGGAATTTTATAAAAAAAAATGTAGAGAGAAGCACTAAAACCTACAATCACAGCCAAAAATCACAGCTGATCGTAATTGAACAAAAAATTAAAATTATTTTTAATTATTTTGCTTTGATAATAGCCAAGCTCTTTCACATCTTTAAGGCATCTGTCTGTCATTTACGTCGCAATAATTAAGTAAAATACGAGAGTAGTGTAGGTTTATATCCTTATTATTCCAACTAAAAAAGCAAGTTCGCTAAAAAAAAAAAAAAAAAAAAAAAAAAAAAAAAAAAAAAAAAAAAAACAACAACAACAACAAAAAAAAAAAAAAAAAAAAAAAAAAAAAAAACAACTCAATTGGTATAAAGAGCAAAATCAACTTTATTTTATAATACACTTAGAGAGGCAAGTATGGATGAAAAAATCAAATTAAAAAAGAATCAAAAATGCTCAATTTAAAAGTTAATAAATAATCACAGAAGGAAGTACAAGTATAAGTAAGGCACAGAAACACTATGAGGCTGATAACGCACTAGTACATAGTAAACTTTCCCAGAGTAAAAACTTAATCTGGCAACCCTGACACATAGGTAGATTGTGTTTCTTTCTCGCTCTCCAGCCTCCACACTCTGTTCAGGATAAAAAAATCTCTGGGTTTTCAGGTAGAAGTGCACGATTTTGCAGCGTCGCTCCTATTCAACCCCGAGTCCAATGTACTGCGATCACTCAGACGCCGCGCTCGCCGCCGGCCGATTCGACCCTCCACGGGGAACGAAGCATTTCCAAGAAGCCGTCTGACTATGAATTTTAAGGGCGTTAAAGTCGATTCAGTAACGGCTGGAGTTACGGCAAAATAAATGAAAATGTTGGCCCCATTGGTCACTAACTCGTCAGTTTCAATATTTGACTCCTCATTGACCCCGGAAGTTGAATTTCTCAAAAACTCTATTTTTGAACTCGTGATTGTCAGCGGCGCAGTGGCGAGGGAAAATTTGGTAGGTAACGAAGTAATTTCTCGATTAAGCTTACCAAGAAAGTCGAACTCTTCAGTCATCGGCCATAACTTGCCGTTTCAACTTTTCAATGAGTTTTAATGGAAAAAAGAAACGTGTCTACGCCTCGCCACCGCATAGAGCTAGGTGTCTCATTTAATACAGCATCGCAGTATTTCGTCCTTGCAAACTCATGTAAAAAGTCGGTGTCAGAAGATGAACAACGCAACAGAAAAGTTCGATATATTTTATGAATTTAAATGGAAAAAGTGCGGTGTTGCTAGATGGCACGTCACTGGCGATTTTATAAAACAATGAACAGAGTTGAGTGGAAAGTAAGTCTGAATGAGCCGTAATCGTCACGACCTGCATTTGAGTTTATTTATTCAATCATTGCGTACGTACATTCTGATGCTTTCTTTAAAAAATAGAACAGTTCATTCCGCGAGCTTTTCAAAATGTAAAGATAAATAAGAAGATGAATTAATCTCTCCGAGAGAACCAGTGGTGGCTCGAAAACAATCGATCCATCTATTTCTTTCCCATTGAAGCTATGTAACAGAATCGATTACCAGGAGGTTCAATTGAATCGCCTGAGGATCGGTACTTTTCCGTGCGATCTCATTGTCAGAGGAATGGTCAATGCATCGATTTTTACGACCCGCCACTCCAAGGAATTCAAATTTGACTCCTGGAAATTTAATACGTTAAGCACTTGTTTTATGCCCCTGAAAGTGTTTACACTAAAAAAAAAAAAAAAGTTAGTTCAAATTTTGCCGTCAATAGCACAAAGGTATGGTGTGTAGGGACTCAGGGATGGAGAGATATTTTGAAACGTTAATATTAACGGCCGATTGCAACCGACGCGATGAGTGCATTGTTGGATAGTAATGACTAACCATTAAGCAATGGGCATTGACTTATTGCAGGCTAGCTGCGAGTGCCAAGCACCTGGGGGGTGATCACGGAGGATCGGATCGTTTCGGTATCGTTATCATTATCGTTTGCGTGTAACCTTATGGGTGGCTCAACTGATCGAATCGTTTTGAGCCCCTCGTAACGATTGAAACGGTCGAAAGGAAGCGATGAGTCGGGAGCTGTCGTTGTGTCAATCGTTTGAAGTAGGAAGAGGTGAGGAGGGGATCACTTGCGCGATCGAGTTGCGCAGAAGCAAGCCCATTTGATTTCATGCAAACGATAACGATAACGAAACGATCCGATCCTCCGTGATCACCCCCCTGGGTGAGTAGAGATTCTGTGAAATCGCCCGATCAATCTGCAGATCGATAAAAAAAAAAAATCCTGTAAGAACCTGTTGGGAACGTGGATAGGTACCTACTTTTGATTAGTGTGGTTAGCTACCCGAAAAAAAATTGAGACAAATATTTCACTGCATAAAAGCTCAAGAGTATGGTGTATTGTGCGGTTTTCACAATTCATACGCCAGCAAGAAACTTTGAGTGAAAGTCGTAAAGGTTAGAGTTGTTGCAAAAATCTTAAAGAGAAGGAAAGGGGGAATAAGCCATATCCCTTCAACTTCCTATCACAGCTCACTCTACCAAAAAGGACATAGGTCAAGATTGAACATAATTAGGGGAAATTATGAAGTTAGTTTTATAGGGACCTAAATACGCTTTGTAACGATTCGCTGTTGCTGAGGTTAGAGTACCTATATAGCTGAGGTAACCATCGTTAAAGTGTCCGTATTTTAAAGCCATTCATGAACATAGCCTTTAACCAGAGTTGGGCAACCGAATAATCAGAAATAATGAAATGACTCCGGCAACAGCGAAAACTGGGTATGCAACCTGAGTTGAGGAAAGGGAAACACACGGAAGGTATAGGTCAATTGTAGAATTATTCGTCGAATAATTCGATTGACTCGGCGTTGCCGGACACACCGAATAATTTCCGAATAATTTTTTGCCCAACTCTGCCTTTAACTAACGAGACTCTTAATGATGGTTCCCATAGCAACAGCCAAGGTTTACAACTCTTGACCAAAAGCGTCACTTATGAGAAATTTCAATGATTGGTTTAACGATGAAGTAAATGATGATATTTGTATAATAACCCGCTGGACCTGGGTATTGCACTGTGAATGGGTCTTTTGCAATATTTTGCAGCAGCATTATGGGAGGGTCGATTCTCGTGTAAAATTGCGTAGAAATCACATTGAAAACATCAAAAAGACTCAAAATCTACTCATAAACCCACTAAAGGCGTTTTGAGGAAAGCCTGACTATAATATGACGGTCGAATGGGCAAATCAACCCTCCGTGAATGCACCACGAGCACAAAAAAAAGGCCGACGACGGCAATTTACATTGTAGGATAGATTGTATAAACAAACGTCTTACTTTCTCATAGTACCTATATTTTGTGTCATTCTGCCCCCCCCCCCCCGATAAATTTTACTTTAATTTAATAATCAATGTGATGAATGTAACACGTTTTGTGTCGATTTGCCCGAATTAGAAAAAGAAACGCCGGGTAACTGGCAAGTAAGTAGAAATTTGCCGAATGCCATCGTCAGCTATCTTTGCTACTCGTTGTGTACGCATGCAGGGTTGATTCGCCCATTCAACCGCCATATTACGCTTTCCTAAAGTAAATTCTGTGCATGGGTATAAGAGTGGGTTTTGAGACTTTTTGGTGTTTTCAATGTGATTTTCACGCGATATTACTCAGGGATCGACCCTCCATAATGCTGCAGCAAAATTTAGCGACAGACTATTATGGAGCGCATCATTTGATGAAATAACGTAGTTGATACTTTTTTTTGGGGGGGGGGGTTATCTTGGTTCGTGTCAGTTTTTTCACTGCATATAAACTTGAAGCACGACCACAACTGATGGCTAAAGGATTTGTTGTATATTTATATAATTTAATTTTTTCAATTTATTATTATTCTACTTGTATTTCAACGAGTAAAAATTTAAATCAGATCGGTTCACATCAGGCGACATACTGAACATTAAAAAATCACGATCTAACGAGAGACAGCCGTGTTCGACAAATATTACTCTTAAATAACCTCCCAGAACAACTTTTCCTAAACTTTTCATACGTTATCCTGTCGTTCCTCCAATCGATAAATAGTAATTCTTACATCATCAATGAATCGTCCACATACGCATTAATCTTGAAAGCAGACACAAAGGTATTTTTCATCGACGCACTGGAATAATGCAGGCCCGTGGCGGGAGGGGGGGAGGTTCCCTGCCTCGGATGGCACAAATTGGGAGCCATATAGCAGCAGGGTGAACAAACAGAAAACAAAACAAAACCAAAAACAAAATTGCATCAAATTCATAAATTGGATGGGCGGAGGGAGGCCAAATTGCAATCGTCTCCGGAAACGAAGGCACGGCCCTGAAATAACGTATGAATAGTCTCTAAAAGCTATTTATTAGGCGTTTCTTTAGAATCAAGAATAATATTTGCTCAAAATGCGAGAGACGTAAGTACACGCAGTACAGGAATTTTGGTTACCGCAGTAAAATTTTTGAGATAGCAAGAGTGCTCGCCAAACCAACGGCTAAGTGTGTGTAATTAGAAGTTAATAACGTCCGATAAGATGTGATAAGAGAAGGATCGAATAATTCCCAATTTATACTTTTACTAACTAATTCCCAATTCAATTTATAACTGTCACTATAATGGCCACAGTCATATGATGTAGACACATAAAGAAGCAGCTCACCACTTGAAGAAATCACTCCGTTGTTTTCGAGAAACCGAATTTTCCGCTCGTTCGATACGACACTTCTTTCGATCCGCCTTTTCAATAAGACTTGCTGAGTACGAAGAGGTATTGATGGCTTCGATAATTTAAGACAACAAAGATGTAGTGTGATTATAAATTTCGTAACATTTTCATGCAACGACTTTCCGAGATCTGGGATGAGCCCTCCAAATTCCGGATGGTGAAAGAAAGCAGGAAATTTTTTATGGTCAATCAGTGCGTTCTGTAGAGGTAGGTAGTAGATAGGAAATATGAATCCGAGTCTTGAAAAAGTTGTTTCTAATTTGTCGCCTCTCTCTTCATCAGACACGCCATATAAACTCCGGAGACGTAAAAAATTTTGGTACCAATCTAAAGTATGCAGATGGTCTTCTGCCTCAGATGTCTCGTCAGATAGTTCTTGGTCCAGCATATTTTTCCCGCGAATCAACTCTCTCATATGATCCTGGAACTGCTGCGGATTATATTTTTCGGCGATAGCTCGCTCTTTTAATAGGTTCAAAACTTCCTTTGGATTGAAATTAAAATGCTCATGGAGTATGTATTCGTTGGCATGATCCACGTCTAGCATGGGTTCTAAATCTTCGACTCCTAAGAACTCGGAATCAGAGTTTCCCATGGTGCGGCCCGATGTGAGTTATCACAGAGACAGACAAATTTAGGGCATTCAAGTATTTAAGATCGTTTGAAAATTCACAAAACATTCGGTCACTCTACGGTTTATTATCACCTTGCGTGGACAATGAGCTGATTTTCTCTCCGCCTGTTCTGTAACAAAGAAGAGAATTTTCCATTTTTGATATTTTAGGAGATATTTGAACATGAAATAGATTCATACGTCCTTTTAGAGGCCACCACATCAAATGCTGGACAGGTATCAACGAGGACTTTTAGTATTTTAAACCACAGAACTTAATGAACATCTTTACAAAAATTCAGTTTAATGCGAATTTTTTCCGTTATTTTCCAAGAATGCTGTTAAAATACTCGCAGTATACTTGCATGCTAATAAGAATTCCATTTTCAAATTGAAAGTTTCCTGCTCCTCCCACCTGTCGTCACAAGATAACGCTTGCTCCTTTTAAAGTAACTCCCTTTTCTTTCAGATCTGTCTCATTTTTTCTAAAACTTCTTCTCTCCAGCAATTTTTCCTGCGATGTGTGTTGAATTTTTCCCCACGTACCTGCTTAATTAATTTTTTGGAATTTCTTCATGTGCACTGGTGCTTTTTAATTGAGTTTGTGACTCTCAAGCTTTGAAATTCATATGATCTGAGTCAGTGTGCCTGGTTAATACCGCAGCCCGCGAGTACTATCATAGAATAAAAAGGGGAACAGAAGCGAGCCTGCGACCCGATTTGGGTCGGGCTGTTATGATCGACAAGCTGGTTCGTATGGTGGTCCTTCAGCATGTGATTGGTTTGAGTCATTTTCTTGATTGCGAAACGGCGAATCAAATGGCTTTGAGCGAGCGCGCGCATTTCATAACGGCCCTCCTTGTGCTAACTGGTACTTACCAGCTAAGCCTATCTGGGTGGCCCATTGTCTTTTACGGGAGTTTCGCTTCTGTTTCCCTTTCTTATTCTGTGGTGCGATGTCACCAGCGTAGTAGGGTCATCAGAGGCGCTAAAAGTTAAAGGTCTACTTGGTAGAAATCCAACTCAATTTTTCCGATTTCCGAGTGGCGGTTAGAAAATCGAATATCCTCAGGATACCTTTCCAGATCGTCTCAGGAAATTCTAAGGATACTCTGATCAGTGTCGCCACACGTGGACAAAAACTAGCTACCTCATATGCTGGCAATGTCGTGGAAAGTTTTTCGCTGCTCGGAGCCAGAGTTGCCAGGTCCGAGTCTCGGAAAACTGTCCATGCCATTGTCAGCATATGGGGAGCGTAGCTAAATTTTGTCCACGCGTGGACTAGTTTAGCTACGATTGGTAACACTCCTCGGACCTGGCATCTCTGATCCAGACAAAACGGGAAAAATCGGATTTCATTAGGATATCCTTAAAATATTATGGTATGACCCTACGACGCCGAATTTCGTCTGCGGGTATTGCCAGGAGATTTAATCCTATCTAGGAGTTCTTAGAATGAATATCGTAGAGGGACATGGGGAAGGGATGGGTTTGATGAAGACCATGGTTTAAAAAAAAAAAATGAGGTCGTAGAGGGAAAGCTGATGACAGTGGATTATATGTATTGAATTACTTCGGAATCTACCCCGGGCCGTGTTTCCCAAAAGGCACAGCAGGCATTTGTCTCTAGCGGCAAATTTTGTCCCTTATTTTCTCTTAGAGGTACCTACTAACTGGTGAAACTAACAATATTAAAATATTACTTCTCCAAATTTACTCTCCTTCAGATTACTTTCCTCATTGTTTTCAAATTGATAACGCAGATTTCAAATTATTTTAAATCAGTGCTTAAAATAATTTTAGTAGCTAGTTCCGAACGTTGTTTTGAAGAGTTATTGAACTACAACAGCTTAAAATTGCATGCATGTGGGGTTAATCTTCAAAATTTTCAGGGAGAGGCCCCCCCATCTTGGGGGTGCTAGGTGCTCCCCTAGATCCCCCCCTTAGGCCACTTAGGATGCTTCTGCATACAGGCGGCAAAAACCTAAATCCAGCCCTGTACGTATCTACCTTAAAATTGCTGCATTGCAGTGTCTCCGTATTAAAACTGTTTTGGAGCGTAAAAGGAGGTGTCCTTACAAATGGCACTCATAAGGAGGGAATTGCTATTTTTCCCAGAAAATCAGATTTCACGGCAAAAAGTTTACGTTCGGAAGTTCTAAACAGTTTGATGGTTGTTTTTACACCCCATTTAAGTCTTAAAAGCCTGTAAATTTTAATTTGATGAAATGGAGGCGCTCCAACCGTCTTCTGGTAGAAGAAAAGCACAAAGAACGCCTCCTTGAGTTCTGTGACAGCCTAAAACCCAGCAGTCAATCAGAAATTATACCTCGTGTGTAGTGATGTGCCGCCAGGAATATTCCTGAGAATATTCCCGGTCGAATAAATTCCCGAAATCGGGAATATTCCCCATTATCATAAATTCCACCAAAATTCCATTGAATCGCACAGAATTTGTGTTAATTCGAATACCTATTTCAAATTTTTTACAACTTTGAACCCTGACCATGCATCTTCTCCTGAACCTTAATCTATAGATTAGGATCTCAGTGGCCAATTTTGAAATGCTTTTAAGAGCAGAGCTAGAGGGTGGACATTAAATAGGTGTGGTAGTGGGGGGACGGGGGCTGGAAAAGTAGACAAATGAAGGAAAAATGGGTTTACTAATGGAGGGAGGGGAGGTGTCGAGCGGTCCAGCTTTTTCAGTCAATTTTATAGGTGCATAAATAAGAGGATGTTCAAGATTTTTTTTTTCAATTATTCACTGTAGGTACCAACATATTTCTTCATATTGTCTTACTGCTATATTAATGGCCAGAGAAGCCCGAGAAAACTATAAAACAACATCCAAAAACCACAAAGAAACATTTTTAATTAGCTAAAATTAATATTTTTTAAAAAAGTTGGATGAATTCCCGGTTGGGGAATATTCCCGAAAAATAAATTCCCGGGAATTTTCCATCACTACTTGTGGGACAAGACTCCTTAATATAAAAGAACTCCAATCATTGCTTGAGTCATACTGAAGTCATTGCTCAAATAGATCTCCTTGAGCACACCCCTGTTCCACTACTCTGACTTAAAACTTAACTTGAAATTGGGAAACAGCGACCCGTTGATCAAGGACATGGCACTTGCCTTATGGAAGATGACTCCCAATGGATTTTTAATTTATAGTCTCAAATTAAAGCTAAGGTGAAGCTAAACAAAGTGCTCACGGCACCGACATAAACGTATGATAAGTTTCGGAGATATGGGCGGCTGAAATGCAGTCAAAAGGGGTCACTTTCAGTGCCCTTTTGCCACCAGCTTCGAGAATAATAATCAAAAACTGTCCATCTACCTGCCTCCGGTAGACCCTCCTCGACTTCCCTCTTCAGGGTCATTCCACTGAAAATGTGACACCCGTAACACTTTAAAGTAATATTTCTCAGGTACCAATAAAATTTGTTCCATTTTTGAGGCTAAGAAAGAAATGAGCTTTAGTAGAATAATTTTGATTGAATGACATTATTTTTCTTCAAACCAAAAGATGTCGATCAATAGTGTTACAGGTGTCACATGTACTGTGGAATGACCCTTCATTCATTGCGATATTCGATTGTAGATATTGCCTCTTCTTGGGTTCATCACACATTTCAACACACGCATTCCGTGCGCATCTAATTTCCCTTTCCCCGCCTGGTCAGTTTACGAGTACCTTATTACTGTTTATTACCCTGTTTCCTTATTCACGCACCGTCAGAAGCAGGTAAATAAACCATTTTTGAGTACTTTGCTCAACGTTGGTGGGCGATCTGGCTATGAAGGTCACATTTTTTACAACGCTTTGACTACAACTATCTCCAAAACTTATCATACGATTGAGTTGGTGCTGTGAGAACTTTTGCTTCACATCACCTAATCACAGAATAATACAATTAGAATGGAAACTCCCATAAGATCCAATGGAAGCAAGTTTGGAACTTAACGGCACCAATAGGCAATGCTGTGGTCTTACATCCCAACATGGCGGACGCGGAATGAATTTGCTTCAAAATCCGGCAGAGTTTCCGTTCTGATTGTATTATTCTGTGACCTAAGCTTTAATTAGAGACCAAAAAGTCAAATATCCATTGGGAGCCATTTCACAAAAGGCAAGTGTCATGTCCTTTGATGAGTTGCTAGACAGCAAAATCAGTCAATCTCATGCAATGGGGCTATTGCACACTTTTTCTATAAGCGATTTAATAGTCGATTAAGGCGTAAAAACCTCGAAAAATAACGATGGCGGCACTAAAAACTTCCAAAATCCACTCCTAAACTCAATAAACGCAGTTATTTGCGCGAGCGTAATGGTGGCCGAAGGCACTAACAATTGGAGATTCCCATCTAACAATTCTGAGACTCCATAAAGAAGTGACCAATAAGAGACGACTTTCATTTGATACCGGTGTCACTAGGTGTTGTGGCACCATTCATCGGATGTGGATCATCACTCTGATGACTAATTACTCTGTGAATCATCCTTGTCAACATAGAAAGAGTGACGAAATTAAGATAGGAATCTCCCATTGTTAGTGCCTTCGGCCACCATTACGCTCGCGCAAATAACTGTGTTTATTGAGTTTAGGAGTGGATTTTGGAAGTTTTTAGTGCCGCCATCGTTATTTTTTGAGGTTTTTACGCCTAAATCGACTATTAAATCGCTTATAGCAAAAGTGTGCAATAGCCCCATTGAATTTCATCCTTCCCAAAAGCACATGTCCTATCGAAAAATTTAATACTGAACTTACGGAGACTTGAGAGGTGAGGGTTTTGTGCTTGTACTGTATCAGCACAAGAACTGAATGGAAATTGAGCGCAGCGGGGGAACTATGAAAGTTATTTGAGAATAGATGTGAATGGAGGAATGACAACAGAAATAAAAAATTAACAATTCAATAAAACTTACATCAGAGCACAAGTTGATTCGATCAACAAGCAACAAGAAAGTACAGACAATGCAAAGTGGTAAGTACGTAGAGTGTAGACAAGTACGCCAAGTACGGCTTGTTATTTTTTTTTTTTGTTTAATTAGAATCCACTTTTCAGTTTTTACTAATTATGTTCACTTAAATAAATCACGGGTAGGAGTTCCTCCAGTGAGGTTACCTAAATTGTGTTCAAAGAGTAAACAAGAGTCGCAATTGAATGGAAGGCCTGCGTGGTCAACGTAGATAAGGGATCCGAACGCGGGCTGGCCTGGGCTGGCCTCTGATTGGCTGCAACGGGTGGAGCAAAAATGACTCGGGGTATAGGGAAAATAACACGGGATTTTCGTTCCGGGGCGTTTATCTCGAAACCTAAGCTAAATCGTATCTAAACAATTTATACGAGTCGATTTAGCAGATTTTTTCGAACAATTTGATAGGTTATAAGTGCCACTTTATTGCAAATTCGAAAAGACTGTTTCAGTTTAAAAGTACGCACAATAGTGAGTTACTCAAACACTGCTCGAACACACGCCAAGCATGTAATCACACTATTGTGCGTACTTTTAAACTGAAACAGTCTTTTCGAATTTGCAATAAAGTGGCACTTATGACCTATCAAATTGTTTGGAAAAATTTGCTGAATCGACTCGTATAAATTGTTTAGATACGATTTTGCTTAGGTTTCGAGATAAACGCCCCGGAACGAAAATCCCGTGTTATTTTCCCTATACCCCGAGTCATTTTTGCTCCACCCGTTGCAGCCAATCAGAGGCCAGCCCAGGCCAGCCCGCGTTCGGATCCCTTATGGTGATTCTTCAGCGTTTAGTGCCGATTTCTGCCACCAGAGCGCTACCGTTCGATTAAAGTCAAATTACAGGCCGAAAGTAATTTATTTTTAAGAAAACGGAGTGTCAGTTACTAGATAATCATCTGAAGAGTGTCTCTGCAAAAAATCTCGTCAATAACTTCCAAAATAAGGCTGAAAGTACCAAAAAATGAAATATCGCAAATCGATTCTTGTATCGAAATGCGATATTTCATTTTTTGGTACTTTCAGCCTTATTTTTGAAGTTATTGAAGAGATTTTTTGCAGAGACACGCTTCAGATGATTATCTAGTAACTGACACTCCGTTTTCTTAAAAATAAATTACTTTCGGCCTGTAATTTGACTTTAATCGAACGGTAGCGCTCTGGTGGCAGAAATCGGCACTAAACGCTGAAGAATCACCTTATCTACGTTGACCACGCAGGCCTTCCATTCAATTGCGACTCTTGTTTACTCTTTGATTGTGTTATTACTTATTAGGTTAGGTTTTTGTTGTCGTCGTGCGAAAATCAAAAGTGAGTGGCTCTGCAGACATTTGCGCTACCAAAACAAACATAAACTTTAAAAAATTTCTCTCAAAAATTTTTGAAAATTTTATTAGTTTGCCTCAATCTTGAACGCTGACGTCGAATTTGATAGCTTTTGGAGCGAATTTTTATTAATTCATCTTGAATCTAGCTTTCTTAGAACATAACCTCAAATTCTTCAAAGTACCAAGTTTTTTTTTTGGAAAAATTCACTTCCAAAGAGGAAAAGTGAATGGAAGTAGCTACTAGAGGGCTTACATATTATTTTTCAGGGCGTACGGTTGCAATTCCGCACTTTTAATGAAGCTGTTGAGACCTTTTATCTTGTTCAACTAATAGCAGCGCTCAAAGTCTGAGGTAGCGCAAATGTCTGCAGAACGTAAAATCCGAAAATCAAAGGTAAACAAAAGAAGCGCATGCGTGGCACGCGAAGATGGTGGCAAACTGGCAACGTAGGGGCTAACGTAAAAGACACAGAAAAGAGACTTGGCAATCCTGTACATCGTTCAACAGAGAAAACGTTGTTGATAGGCGGCCATTTTTGATTATTTTCACATCAAAACACCGTAAATGCCAAATTCTTACCGCCCGCTCTCGATCCTACTATGAAATTTGCCGCTCACATTAGATGTTCATTCGGATGAAATTTGTTTTTCAAACGTAGCTTTTACTCGTAAGTTTTATTTGCCTTTAAAATCTTCTCCCACTGTGATACTGATAGTAATTTTTCTGTTTCATGCTCGTACAGCCATACACCGTAATCCCTCTCTCAACCCGGTTTCCAGGTCTTGATGATATGGCTGACGAAGTACCCTCTCATCCTTTTTATTTCTGCTCCTCAGTTGTCTCATTTCAATATCATTCCATACTGGTTTATTTTTTGCAGGTAATCTTACATCGCAATGGCCAAACGACCTGGGGACAGTGACCCCATGGGCAGTGGTCAACCTCCGCTCAAGAAAGTTCAGTTCGAGCCCATCCGAATCGGCCCCATATCAACTCTGGAAGAAATGGACATCAAAGTCCTGCAGTTTCAGAACAAGAAATTAGCGCAGGTATGATCCTTGCTGTCAGGATTCTTCTCTTAAATGATCTATTGCTGTTAAGAGTCGTTGATGATACTGTCTATTCCTCCGTATCACCATCTGGTTTCCTATTTGAAAATCAATGGAACGTAATAAGTTTGATGTAGGGTTTTATTTGCAAAGCATTGCTGTGGAAGGTCTGGGGTGCCCAACGTGAGCGTTTCTAAATTTATCGAATCTGATGCGGCTTAGTTGTGTACAATCTGGAAGAAACACCCAAATATCAATTAAATCTATTCCGTGTTTATTCTCACCGGTGTAAGCTCTTATGTGTTGGAGTAGAAGACCCAAGTATCAGAGCTACACTGGTGTAGCTCTTTATGGCTTTGTGTCATTGCTCTGGTATGGATTCTGAGGAATGAAAAGATATCATTAAACCATCCTTTGGAGGCGGGTTTATTATGTGTTGCAAACTAACCTCAAACTGTCCAGTCAACACCGGTGTATGTTATTATTTAGTGAGACAACATACAGGTTTAAGTGCTTTTCTTATCGGAGGAGACCTCTTTGGTACAATATTTAAGTAAATAACTATGCGAGAATTTTCTAGGTTTGCTGGGTATCATGATTCATGACTGATGGTCTAATTATTTAAATATCAACAAACTTGAAGCGTTTGTTTCTGAAGTGGAGGCAGATCTTAGTGAATAATCTTCAGCCGTCTTTGTTTATGTTCACAGTCGTTCGCGGTTTACGAAACGCGGTCATGAAATTATTTGTTCTTATGAAAGAATCTCACTGCATCTAGTCTAATTTGAATCTTGAAAACTTCTTGCATCATTTCCTTTGCGGCCCACGAACGTTAAAAGCTCAAAAGCTTATGGACCGCGGAATTATTTTCATCCGTCCGTCCACAGTGGACAATTGTGAACATAAAAAAAGACGGCTGTTAGAATTTTCGATCATTATTTCTCTTACTGCAAGATTGAATTGCTTGAATATGAATTTAAGAGGGTGGCTATTGTATAAAGAGTACTTTAAAATCATAGCATCACATGAAGAGTGCTTTAAAATCACAGCGTCAAGTCTGAAGTAAGTTCTAGTTTGGTTTGAAAGAATGCAATTTGAAAATTTGCTAAAGATTCTTGGTTGTGCTCTTCCATCACTTCTGACGCAAGCTTTATCAAAACAAATGACGAACAACATGCTTTAAACAGAAGTAGTCTGAGTATTGGGTCCTGACAAGTAGTGTTGAAGAGCAACCGGTAACACATCAAAACGCTGAGGATAGTATTTCATTAGCAATAAGTCTAAACTCTTTACTACCTGATCGCTCTTTGATGAATTTTGACGCATTCCAGTACCTTATTTTAAGAATGAATCTACACTCATGAGACTGCCTGTCAAATTAGTGGCGCAACCCTAGGTTTTTTGTGAGGCTCTCAATTTCCCTGGAAACATATGAAAATGAAGGGGTTTTATCTTTATCTTCCTTTGTCCGACATATATTTCAATTGGAAAAGGAGAGGGATAGAATGTCCAGTTACATAGCTGCGTAGAGCTCTTACCGCATAAGTAATGCATTGTATCAATGCAACTTATAAAACATGCAGTTGTCAGGCTGAAAGTGAGGTTAAGTTACGGTTTACTGCATTTTATACAAGTGCCCATGGAGTATGCATAGTTTTTCTAACTGTTGACCCCTTTCTTTATGGGAAATTAACTATTTTCACTTTTACTGATGTTCCTTTTGTTCTGCTGAAAATGAATGAAAGAAATAAACCAAATTTTAGGAAATCGATTTTGTTTGTTTTTGTTCAGCAAAATAAAATAATTAATATTTCCTTGACCCTTGAACCGTTGTAACACTAAGGTGTTTTGCACCTTCATTGTACCACAGCGAAAGGGTGGGGAAGGTCTATTTTGATCCAAAATTATACTGTACGCTTTGACAGCTGATTTCATAAAGTATCAAATTATTTGACAAAATAATATTTAGTACTTGTCACATGGAACCACTCTATCAGAATTTTTCAAAATGTTTCAGTTTTTTATCATTTTTTTAAGAATAAACAGAAGTTTTGTCTGATTTCAAGGAAAGGAGTATCACATGGTTTTGTTTTGCTTGATTATGATTTCTATTTTCAATTTCTTAACAAAATATTTTATTTTCTGCGGAAGAGAAATATTTGCTACAGATTCATGCCATAATCCTAACTTTTTTGTAGAAAATTTTGGAAAATGCATTTACCATTGATATATTAACTACAGTGATAAATAAAATCATTAATCACCAAGGAGTGGGATGTTCTTTGACCCCTGGAATTTAACCCTTTGTATCCTGAGGGTACGAATTTGTACCACCAAATTAACATGGTTTTAAATGTATTTTAAAAAAAAATCACTATGCACATGAAACTAAATGAGAAAAGTTCATTCTATTTAATGAGATTGATGAAGAATTTGTGAGAAGTGTTTGTAATAGTGCCGGGTTTAAAGGGTTAATTGCTACTGATCGGTTATAAGTAATTTTGATTCATTATTTTTCCTTTCAAAAAGTTGAGTGCACATTTTGTAAATCCCAAGGACAGCTTAGCTGGGAGCACAATCCAAACAATATATTTCCATAACTTTTATCGTGGAAAAACAACTGGAGGGTTTTAAGACCCTAAGACGTGTCTCACGTGGTAGCAAAAAAATCAATTTTTTTGAAGGGAAAAGGTTAAAAATTGATTCTTACCATGTGCCCCTATCAGCACTCATGTATAATCCCGACCACTATTACCCAACCTCAATTTTGGCTTGCGGTTGTTATGTTCTTTATCAGTCATTGTTTGCATCCAATATCTTCTCTAGAAATTTCAGAGATAAACGTAGATGGTGCACTACGATATTATCCATTGGGCAGATTTGAGACTCACTTTAATCTTGAGGATTCAACAGTCAACACCTCCCTGATTTAGCGTGGTGTTGAATGGTATCATTCGGTAAACAAAGACAGGGTGTACTGGAGGTGAAGAGGAGATTGTTCAAGGGTGTACTGGAGGTGAAGAGGAGATTGTTCACCATTCAACACCACGCTGCATTAGAGTACTTTTGACTGTTGAGTTGATGAATCTATAATAATAAAGTGTGCCTCTGCTGCAGCTATTTGCTGCATCATCTCTGTTTGTCTCTTGAAAAATTTTATCAAGCCTTGTCCTCTTAAATAAATCATTCCTCACAAGTTGTGGTCCTCAATGCCAGTAGGAATTCCTTATCCTGCTATGTAGCGAGCTTGTGTACAATCCGCCTGTCTAATGGCTTATTTTTCATTATTTTCAGAGGTTGGAGCAGAAGAACCGAACGGAGGCGGAGCTGAGGCAGCGGATCGAACAATTGGAGAAGCGGCAGACCCAGGACGACGCAGTTTTGAACGTCGTCAACCGATATTGGAATCAGTTGAATGAAGATATTAGGATTTTACTTCAAAGGTTCGACTCGGAAACAGCAGATGAATCCGAAAGTAAAAGTAAGTTTATCTGGTGCATTCTTAAATACTTCAAAAGTTTTGAATCTTGACAAAAGAATATCCCATCTTTTTTATTTTTGGTCCTTTGATTATTTTCTCACTGCTTCTTTGTCAAAATGATCAATTTGTCTAGATTGATAATTAGATAGATAATGTATTCATTCAAAAAATATTTTAACAGTTAGAAAACGAAAACTATCCTGCCAAAAGAAACTTGTGTGGCAGCGGTAGGGGTATAATTTAACACAACTTAAGTTAATAATTTAAAGCGTGAAGAACTAAAACATAAAAATAAAAGTGAAATAAAATTAAAAATAAATTATATACTAACACAAATATAATATTTCAAATTTAATTAATCAATTGATTTGATCTCTAATAAAGATTAGTTATAGAGATGTAAAAAAATAAAAAACAAAACTAATATAAGGAAATTAGGCAACTACCTATCTTGAGAAACTACTGAATGGTTTTGCTTGAAATTGTTTCCATTCTGTCTCCTTTCCTTACCTGAATGCAAAGTTGAAGAATGAGAGAATGATAAGTAACTCCATAGATTCTAGATTAGGGTAGGCCACCTGCAATGCTTGAATTTGTTAAAATTTTTATCGAAGGTATTCTACCTGAACTAAAACGTATTGCACCATTTGACATCTATTTGATTCCTCGACTGTATAGTCTGGGACAAAAAAAATATTAGACGACTTCTAAGATTTTTTCTTATGTAGACCACCTGCAATGTTTCATCAATCATTGAGTTAAGAATTGCGAGTAGTTTACTGCTAGGAGTCATTAGACATTTGTTTGTTCCCCTACTGTACCTTGGTACCTCCATTCCTCTTTAATCACTTTTTTTTAAGTCCAGTCGCTCTTTCTGATACACAAACATGACAAACAAAAGGTTCAGGAGGCTGATCCTTACACCTAGAATTCGTTTCAAAAGTGAAGGCAGAGCTTACTGATAATCTTTGGAATTCCTCTGCTATTTTTCATATTGCCTGGTGGAATTGAATGAAATTGAATTTAGGCGCATTGGCTTTTTATTCAAGACCACTTTAGAAGCACTTTGCTATTGTCTTTGATGAGTTATACGTAGGCCGTTCAAAAAATAATGCACATTCAAGTTTTTTGGGAGAACAAAAGCAGTTATCAAAAAGCGGTTTGTGTGTGCTTAAAGTCCTTGGAATTTCCAATAAAGCAAGACCAAGTAGAGCTCTGTAGCTTAAAAATTGACTGATATACAGGGTCTTGAAAATGGCATGTTGAAGGTACCCCTCCAGGATTTTCAGTAATTTTTTCCAAGAAAAAAAAAACATAACAAAATTAAATTGAAAAAATTGAGTGTTGTTATTGAAAGAAATTACAAGATCTTTCTAAAATTGACTGGAGTTAGTTGTCTTCATCGGATAACTCGCCTTTCTTATCATTTTTTTTTAAGTACTGTCCATCATGTTTCACGCAAACCTCAGCCTTTCTGCCCACTTTTGAATCGTTTTTTCAAACCAGATTTCTGAAGAAGTTTCACTGATTTCCGACCCTCAGAAAAGAATTTAAATCAACGGCTTATGGTCGTTGTCTTAATATCGGTCCAAACAGTTGTCTTTACACACTGCTTTCATTTCTTTAAAAGCGTCTCTCACTGATAAACCACGCAAAAAACAATAATGAATAATGAGACGTTGCTCTTCTTTCTCCTTGGCATTCATCGCGCATTGGAATTCTTCGCATTGCGCATTGGAATTGGATTCTTCGGCATTGGAAGTTCGCATTGCGCACATGCGTTAAACAGAACAGAAAAGTTGCAAGTACTGAGTACTGTGCATTTTTCAACCTGTAAGCTGTGCTTGCTGATCGGCCACACACCAGTGAGATCTTTTGATTTTTTCCCAATAAAAACACTCAATTTTTTCAATTTAATTTTTCTTTGTTTTTTATTTTTCTTGGAAAAAACAGCTGAAAATCCTGGAGGGGTAGTTTCAAAGTGCCATTTTCAAGACCCTGTATATCAGTCAATTTTTAAGCTACAGAGCTCTACTTGGTCTTGTTTTATTGGAAATTACAAATACTTTAAGCACACACAAGCCGCTTTTTGATACCTGCTTTCGTTCTCCCAAAAAACCCAAATGTGCATTATTTTTTGAACGGCTTTTGTATTTTGGAATAAAAGTTGAACATTCCCTGAAGATAATCAATCGAGCTCCACTTTCTTTTCTGAAACTGCCTCTACTAGTATCCCTTTTTCTGCTTTCTACAGTTATAGGTACCTTATTTTATAGAACAAAACGGTCCAAACGAAATGATTCTTGTAATTATAGTGTGTGGTCTCTTCTTCGTTCTGTTGGGACTTTCCATTTTGCGTTTGACCAAACGCTATAATATCTAGTATCTACTACTATCCCTTAATTATTAACACCTTAAAAAAATGCAAAGAACGATATGTTTTCTATGATATCGAAAAGATATCTTTATGAATCCTGTCTTTACAGCTTAAACAAATTTTTAGAAGTGCAAGGTGAATGTGTTTCGTTAAGTTCGTTGAGCAGATCCAGTCATTAAACACACCTAGGAGGGTACCGCTAAATCAAGCATCTAAGCTGTAAAATTCAAATTAAAACAAAGAAGTAAGGCTGTCACCGAAAGATATAGGTCCTTGAAACATAAGTTGTGCTCTTTTCTAAATACTAGGAAAGTGTGTTGGTGTGTGTGTAAGTGTGATAGTGTTTTTTCTTTTTTCATAGTTTAAGTAGAATTTTCCCAGAATAACACACCTGATATATCTTGGGGTTTCCTTTGGAAGAAACGCTGCAATTAGTTATTCCTAGAAATTGAACAGAAGCAGTCATCAGTGATGCACAACAGAATTGAAAGTTTGTCTCTATTAAGATGATTCCAGGGTCGATTAGTTCCAACTTTGGACACCACGTCGCGCTGCTCGAAAAGTCAACAGTTTTTGGCTAAAATTGACGAATTCACGCTAAAAACACGAATTTCAGGAACGTCAGCACCTGCGAGCATACTCCAGGAAGATGCCCTGAAAGTTTCAGGCTGAAACACTCAAAAATAAAGCCGAAAATTATGAAAAACGAAACTTCCCGTAAGCCGCAATGAGTGCGAGTGAGGCAGATAGACGTATCATCACTCGCGCTCACTCTCACTCACTAAACTTATGGTGAAACGAATTTCATAATTTGCGGCTTTAATTTTGAACCAATTTTGCTCATTTTGGGCTCAAAAAATCCATAAAAAAATTTTGCAGGTGCTGACGTTATTGGATTTTGCGTTTTATCGATGGTTTCAGTTTAAAACGCCAAAAACACGACTTTTCCAAAAAGCGACTAGTGTCGCTATCCATCGGATTGAAATCTGGAAAAGTTTCGCCTGGAATCACCTTAATGAATTCGAGACACATTTTTGCTACTTAAATAAAACTCGTTTAGTTATCTTGAATTTTATGAGCCTTCTTTAGAATATGTATGTCTTGCCTTGGACGGGTAAGTACAGTGGCGGATCCGAGAGGCCTCAAATGTCGTTTTTTTTTTTTTTTTTTTTTTTTTTTTTTTTTTTTTTTTTTTTTTTTTGACAGAAAATAGCCCCAAATTGCTCTCTGCAATGCTTCAGATTTCAGAGGGGCCCCTTCCAAAAAAATTTTCTGGATCTGCCACTGGACTCACACCACAGCATTTTCTGTCTCAGAAAAGTTGAAACCCTTCTCAAAACTGCTTTTTCAGGGCCTTGAAAATTGTATCGATGGAACCAAAATATTCCTTCTGGCAGAATGGGTTGAAGGAATTGGTATTTTTTTTAGGCTACATGTGACACAGCTTCAGGATACAGTTTTAAAGAAAAATATTGTCTGTAATATTCCTGTGTCTATATAGCCTCCAAAATTTTGCGATAATTGAATACTGTTGTATATGTTGTAAATCAAATATTCTGTTTATTTTAAAGTAAGGTGTTTTTCTAAGCTTTCAAATGAAATCAAGATTGCTGTTTTGGTGTAATAAAGATAGAATAATGACTTCCTTTAAGAGTGCCCAGTTTTTTGGATTCTTTCCTTTCCTGACAACTTCAATTGTCTGTCTCTTGACATAGTTTTGTGTAAAGGGGTCACAAGTAGCACTTTTGACAAAATTGAGTTACTCCACTTTTTAAAATCTCCCGCACATATTACATATCACACTTGATTCCAAAATATTTTGTTAGAAATATGCTGTAAAAAAGAAAATAAACAAAGCTAAATTAATGCAGTTATAATGATGTTAAGTTAGAAAGCAAAGCAGTTTCAACCTCCTTCTGTCCAATTGGTAATTTTCTACTGCACTAAACCCTGCCTGAGCTACCCAATTTGCTGAATTACGTTGATCTGAAAAAAATCCGAACAAAATTGTTTGTGCTGATTACGGTGATCAGTCCAAAGCTTTTCGTTGTGATCCATGATGGTTTTGCCAAAAATTTTGTCTGAAATTGGGTGGTTTTAAATAGAATGACCCAGTTGGTGCCACTTGTGACGATCATATCTAATGTGACATGACTATTGAACATCAGTAGTGAAATAATTCAGAGATCACTGTAAGTGTCTAATTTGAAAGGTTACTAATGAACGCGACTCTGTTTTCAGATGAAAATGAAGCCACAACATCGTTTCTCATGCAGCTATCAACATGGGATAAAGAAGAATTGGATGAAAAATTAGCCAATCGCGTTCAAGTATCTAAGCGTGCAGTTGCCAAGGTTATTCAAGCCTTTGATCGTCTCATGCAAAGAAATGAAAAGATCACTGCTGCTCTTAAGGGAGAGTTGAATAATGGTATGAATAATTTTATTTTTATTTTTTGTAATTTTTAAAATATGCTAAGTACATAATCATAGATAATGATGATAAAACATCCTTAAAAGGAATCCATGTTGTGAGCCAAGAGGTGAAGATTCGAAGATCACCCAGTAACGTCGTTTTCACGGCTCATCTATCCACTTTCACTTTTGCCATTTGCTATTTCGTAAAGTGGTGCTTGACAGGACAATGTGTAAGCTTGCTTAGAAGTTTTAAACTTGACAAGTTAAAATCCTCGAGTTTTAAGGTACCCAGCTTTTATTTTTTCTCAAATGGAACTATACTCTCCTTTAAAATAAGGGATTGAAGGTTTCATAATTGACTGTTTTAGTAGAGCGATATATCAGATTGGTTGCCGTCCGAGGACCTCTGGTTCCAAACAAACTCGGGTTCCATATATTTCACCCTTAAGCGCGTTTTTGAACAGAAATTTAGGCTATTAAATCAAACAATTAATGTGTCTTTTTCGAGTTTATAAATCACAAGCGGCGGTAGCCGCACAGGCCCATTTCTTTTTTTTCAAAATTGCTCAGTTATGGCAGGTTTCACGACTAAAACTGCCGAACTCAACACGATATTACAGATTAAATGATGCATTTGGAGATTGGAATCACGAAAATGTTATTGCTGTTACTGTGCAATGGGCGGGAATTTGGCGAGAATTCGGGTGATTTCTAGCTCCAAATGCACTGTGTAATCTGTAATATCTTGTTGATTTTTGCAGTTTTAGTCGCAGAACCAAGCATAATTAAACATTTTTGAGGACTTTGAGAATTCTTAACTGCAAAAAGATTGCATAAATTGTTTGATTCAATAGCCTAAAATTCTTTTCAAAAATGCGCTTATAGGGAAAATACTTTGAATCAGAGTTTATTTGGAACCAAAGGTCCTCAGACAGTAATCAATCCAAATATATTGCTCTGTTAAAACAGTTGATGTTGATCAATGCATTTCTTGTTTCTCACTATCAGACCCTTGTATTCTTATTCTGATTCTTATTTTTTGCAGAGGCTCCAAGCGTCGATGAAGTGGTTAGGCAAGCTAACATTGAAATTCAAGCAGAGAATCGGAACCTTCAAGCTCTCAATACCTCATTGCACAAAAAATATCATGCAAATTCACTGAAGGTAATATTTCAGTTCCTTTTAAAATGTCTCACCTCTCCCTTTCTCCCCTTCTCCCTCTTTTTCTTTTCTCAGATTTTTCAGTCATTTAGAAGGAAATCGAGTACCTTCTCACCAATTGAAACAAAACTAAGTGATTTGTTATGAAATCAACACAGAATTGCTTTTCATAGCACTGTAGAAGATTGTTAATTCCTAAAGGGAAAACGTAAAAAGTGGCCCTATTTTTATTTGTTCGTTTGTATAGTCTTAGTATGTTACCTACCAGTCAGTAGACTTGTTTGTTGTGACACAGCGAAAGTTAATGAGTTAGCCACCGATGCCCTTATCACGTGCCTTCAACGGTTATTGTGGCTCCAAACCATCTTTTTGCTCTTACGTTACCCTCATTTACTGCTGTTTCTTTCCTTTGCAGAGTTTAAATACGAAAACTTATGATGTAACGTTTTCTTCTAAAAAAATATTCCACCCATAATATCTTCATCAAAAATTTTAATAAATAGAGAGAGGTAGCACTACACCGGAGTTTAAAAAATATTGAACATCTGAAAAACAGAGGATCACTGGGGTCAGCCATTTTTAAAAACAGCCAACCAGCTAACATAAGTCTTGAAAGACATGGGCGTAGCGTAGATGGGGTTTGCGAGGCTGAAGCCCTCCACTTTTTCCAAGCCTCCATGAAAAACAGTTGTGGCAACAGTGACTTGAATCAAAAGAACCCGGTTTCCAAAAAAAGGTCATCACTTTTCAAAAGCTCCCCCACTGTTGACACCCTGGCTGTGCTTATATTGAAAGATAATGCTCATGTAAATGCGGATAAAAATAAGGGTATGACCAGAAAAAAAAAGAAATCACGGTCTAACCCTTAGAAATAAAAATGATATTCAGCGTTTGTGCTGAGGTGTAGCAACTATAGTCTGTTCGTTCTAACTTGAGACCTGAGCGGGTGATAAATGAATTTCGGAAAATAGAGAATAGCAACACTTCAATAGGTTGTCATAGCCCGAGAGTCCGGCAGCAGCTCTGTCACCTCGGCCGACTGACGAGGGTTAGCACTCCTACGTTGCCACAGAAAGCAAATCTACTTGAATCGCCAGGTCTCAACTTAGAACGAACAGACTTAAGCAAGTGCTTGAAAGAAATCTGTGAAATTTCAACTATTCTCTTTTTAAGCTTCAACTTTGGCGCATTGCTTCCACTTTTAGATGCATTTTTCGCATGATGCCGGTGTGTTTCAACCACTTTTTAAAGTCATTGGTTTGTCAAATATTGTCAAATTATTTTTCTTAGCTGACAAATATGCAACAACTCACTGAACTGTGCTGACTTGCTCATTAATATTGAGATGTGGTGCATCAAATTGTTTGGGTAAATAAATAGATAAGAGAATTATTTTTCTTTTATTTTCAGACGGCCGAACTTGAAGATCAAGTAATGGGGAAAGAGACTGAAGCAGCAGAGCTGCGCAACCAAATCGACGATCTGCAATACGAATTGCAGAAGGTACAGTCTCGAAATGATAAATTAGAGAATCATTTGGCTGATGCTATGGAGAAAGTGAAGAATTATCAACAGGTTCAACAGCAGACAGATGAGAAAAGTACGCCTCAAGAAGCAAAGAAGCAAGCAGTCGTGGTCACTAACACCATCAATCAAAAGAAGGTAATAGCCGCACTTTGAGCTCTTTTTAGTTACTACTCTATTGTTGAGTATTTCTGTGTTTTAATGTACTACTTCTTTTTGGCCAGTATGTACAGTAAAACTTCGATATAACGTTCTTCGAAATAACGTTTTTCGCGAAATAACGTCGATTTTCGCCGGTCCCGGCAGAATTGCCATACTTTCCATGTAAAAAAAATCCGTAATAACGTCGCAGATTCTCGGAATAACGTCCTTTTTTTGCCGGGCCGGAGGAAAAAAAGTACCAAAATTTTGTCGGAATCGCGTCAACATTCGTCGGTCAACCGCAAGGATTAATTCCAGGCCCACCTCAACTTGTCGCGCTGCGTGGAGGAACTGATCGGTTCGTGGGAAGGGAAGAGAAAAGTCGAGAGTGGGGAGTGTTGAGGAAGAGATGAGTGGAGTCACACTTGTTTGGGGAAGGGGAAGGGGTAGACTCATAGGTGTGATGGATGCACCGCCCGTGGTGCCCACCAACAATTGTAAAATAATCTAGCGATAGCGGTGAAGAAACAAGTGATTCGGAAAAGGATAAGAAAAGAATGTTATCTCCCTCCCGGGATTCTCGCGATTCTCCTGCTCCACCATCCTTTCCCTCTGCCTCTGCCCACCCGCGGGTGCCGCAGAATAGGGACCGCTGACTCGAGTCAATTCGAAACAGCCACTCCACATTTTAACGCTTGCGCAAAATTAGAGGCGCACATTGTAGAATCCATTCTAAAAATGTCCAAGAAGCAAAGTACCCTCGATTCATTTGTTGTAAAAGATAAATAAAGAGTTGTTTTTGTTCCACCTCTCTGGTCTTATTTACGAAAGAATACTCCTTTAACCCAGTGGTGGTGGGGGGGGGGATAACACGATTTTCAACATTCGGCACTTGTTTCGCGTTTCTAGCCGCATTTTTTTACGTTTTTTGATATAACGTCGATTTCCGCCGGTCCCTTGAAAAACGTTATATCGAAGTTTTACTGTAGTGCTATTACATTACACACTTTTCCCATCCCCACGAAGCTTGTAGAGTAAAGACTGTTTTAGTGACGCAAAACTTTGATTTTATGTTCTCTGCTTTGACGTTTTTCTCGGTTTAACGTTGATTTCTGTCGATCCTATCAAATTCATCATTAGATTATTGTAAAAAAAAAAATCCAACTTAATGTTTTTGAGTTGGCAAAAACCTTGAAATAACGTTGAAATTTGGACCATCCAAAAGTTTTAATGGTTCTGGCCGTTTTGAGATCAATTTCCAATCGAAAGTTTTTCAGAAGGAATTGGCGCGATGTGATTTTTTGCGCAACTGTTGTAATTGTTGTCTCACAGTGCGCAGCATCAGCTGTCCAACTCAGCTCCATCCTTTTGCCTAAAATGACAAGCTGAGTTGTGCGCTGGCCGCCCTTGCAGAGACTGATTGTCTGACACTGGTAGTGCTGCGCAACCAGTGATTGCAATGTGACAAGAGCTTCATTGGCTCATGACTTTTTGGCAATGCTCGACAAGAATAAATTACTGCTTTATCAGCAGATGGGACCCAATAAGACTCTTTTCACTGCGTACACAAAGTTGGAGTCACATGTAGTCGTCTGGCCACCCAGATCAGGTTCCTTCTTATTCCTTGTTGAAGTCTCTTTTGAGATAAACTTGAGTCAGCATTTTCCAATAGATTGCCGCTACCGATTGGGAGTTAAAGTGCCTCCAAATAGCTGCGTTGTATGTATGAGAGAAAGGGGCAAATCTTGCTTAATGCAGTTTTAAACAATTGGAACCAGATTTCTGCATCGCTAAGTGCATTTTTTCATGTTTTTCAATTTAACATTGACAATTTTCAGTCCCCTGAAAAATGTTAAATTAAAGTTTTACTGAATCTGGTTCATAAGATGTTTCCACAAAAGTAAGTTTAAATCATAGACAGATAGAGATAGAGACCCAGTGGAAAGCTTGAGTGATGGACACGGGTTAGGTTTTCCTCCTGTTTAGATTGGTGTTTTTTTTTTGTTTGTTTTTTTTACAAAGTACATAACAGTTTCCAATGAATTATTATTTATTCCAAAATTATTTACCTTCATTTATCAAGTAGATTTCAATTGAAGCAATGTTTACAACTCAACAGTAGGTGACTGTTGACTGTTGTTTTGTTGAGCCCCTGAACCAAAATGAGCCCATTTTACTTGCCTCACTTTCGTAACACCGGAAGCATATAGCATGTGCTGGGTCTTTATTTGTCTCTGTGATCAAAGTTCAAGTATTACTGAGTTGAAAAAAACAGAATCGTACAAATTTACTAACTCGGCACTCAATATATTTTTTCTCTCCTTGACTTTTAAGCAGTAAGTTTGTCAATTGCCTGTTTTTGTTTTGTTTTATTTATTCTTTTAAATTTATTTTTTGTATCAAGTTAACTTTAAACTTGCTGTTTCAAACCTCATTTTTGTTGTAATATCAAGTATCTTATTCCGTGCACTATAAAATTGGTGGTTTTTCAATGGAACTAAATGAAGTACAATTAACGAACATATTACCCGACACGTTTTTTTTCCTAAACTTTAATCGTACTTAAGTCCAATTGTGTCTCTCTTAATCAATGGAGTAATTATTATTGCTATCACCTACCCCATTTTAGATCACCAAATTACACTGATGGGTCGAATCCAAAATTTTGCTGAATCCGAATCCTAGATTATAACACCCGAATCTTCGAATCCTAATCCGAATCCTGAACCATCGCGAATCTTCCTCATTTGCAGTATTTTCAAATAATTTACTTCAGAACCCCTACTATTTACTTTTCTATCCATGTAAAATCATCAAGAAGCATACATTTTTTTTAGGTTTGGATTTAGGTTCTGTGTTGAGTATATCACCAAGAAGTGATTATAAAGACAGTTTTGATCTGGTAACTCATTAATGCGCTCATTCACCATCATATCTTATGTGCAGTCGGTTCATTTGAGTCAAAATTTTCGGGAGGGGTAGGACAGTAGGTAGGTGTCGTAGAGAACCATCTCTAGGGAGTAGTAATTTGCAAATTCCAAGGGGAATGGACAGAAACAGAAAAAACCGTCTAACGAAGCCATTTACTCAGAAGATTCCAAGGGATGGGTTTTTCGGTAGTGTGTCTCGGCGTAGTCTTAGAGCTTTAGGATTTCGATAGTCCGTTTTTTTTGTTGGATGCACTGCCGGAATACACCCGCGGGTCTTATTGCCATACGCGCAGGATACGAGCGCGTGCGTATTTACGCGACTTTTTGAGATCTCGATTGGATTCGGGATTCGGATTCGGAGTAGTGATTTCAGCGGACCGAATCCAAATCTTCATGGGGATTCGGTCGAATCCCGGCTCCATCACTACACCAAATAGATCAGATTTTGTTAAATGAATAAAAAAAAAAAAAAAAAAAAAAAAAAAAAAAAAAAAATGACACAAGAAATGAGGCAAAATAGAGAGGAATAGAGAGTTGAGGATTATTTCGTTTGAGAAAAAAAAAAATTAAATATATTTAGAGCAAAAAACTAAATATATTTAGAGCACTTTACCTCCTTGAGTGCTCTAGGTATTTCCTTCCCAAACTTGAGAGTCCCTGGCAGGTCGCCGTTACTCTCCTCTTTCCTATCCATTGTTTTGAGAATACTTTGATTGTCTTTCCTACCCCTTCTTTTTTTATGCAGTCCAGTCGTTCGCTGTGAAATATCAGTATAACGAACCACGTGTTTGGGCGGCTAGACTTTACTACTACTACTACTACTTAATTTTGTTTGGATATTGGTTGAATCTCATTTTTCCCCGTACCCTGCGATCCCTGCCTTTTGCAAAACACATTGCTATATTTGCAATGTGAAACATTGCAAAAATAGCAATGTAGTTGTTGAGTAGGTTTGTGTTTTTTTTTTTTCCTATTGTATTCTCAATTTTTCTTTTCTATTTCCTCTGCTTCCAGTTGGAAGAACTAGAGAAAGAATTAGAAGAAATAAAAGAGTTAGCGAACAACAGGTTAACGGAATTAGATCGCTTGCATCAACAACACAGAGATACATTGAAGGAAGTGGAAAAGCTGAAAATGGATGTAAGTTTCATTATCGACTGTTTTCTTAAAAGTGGGTGCTTTGAAAAAGTATTCAAGCTTCGATCCTAATGAGAAAGAAATCTCAATTTTTTGGAATATTTCATTTCATTTAGAATATTTCTTACCTCCACTGTTTAAAATATCTTAAAATATCAAACGACAGTTTTTTTTTTTTTATTTATTTTTTTTATTTTCAAAAATTAGTACATCAGAACATCATAGTGTTTTGTACAAGTCAATACATTAGTAATAATAAAGACATAACACAATAGTAATAACTTATTAACTCATGAACTCATCTATAGAATAGAAGGTTTTTGAAGGGAGTTCCAGCAGATGTTTTTAAATAAGTGGTTGAAAATCATGAAAGCAAGCAATTTCTTCTTACAAATTGAGTAGTGTACTTCTCAAATGAAAAGTAACAAGTTAATACACTGCTGCGCAGCTAGCAGTCAGTGGGTTGTTTTGATCTTATTGCAGATAAGGAAAACCTGAAAACACAACTCTAAATTGGAAATTTTCCAAAGCCAGTTCCTGATGAATTTTTCTCCTGAGAAAGCACTGCAGCCGATGCCCTCCTGTTGGTTGTAGGAAGTCCTTTCCTGTGCAGGATCTACTGCATGTAGCGGAGTCCACCGTGCTCTTTCCCATCCTTGCACCCTGTCTTTCCCCCAAACTCGTTGAATGCTTTGACTCCGTGCGAACAATTTGCCAAGTGAGTCTTTACATGGGAGTTGAGTGCCTATCAACTAACATGACATTGGATGATGATCAGTTCCACTGACATCCTCGCTTGACCAAATGGTTTGAATGGGTATGAAGGAGCCTCGCAGAAGTGTGTCGTTCGCGGTGAAAGACCCGCATAAGAGCTAAGACTGCAGCTGGGGCGACAGCCGGATTCTATCTATCTATCTATCTATCTGAGAAACATTCAGTCCCCCTGCTTGCATGTATATCCTCTCAAATTTTGAGAGCTGACCTGAGTCCCAACTATGGAGGCACATTTATTTTCATTTAGGGTTAATTTGCCGAATCAACCTTCATAAATAAATGCATTTTTCTTGGAGATACCACTTTTTGTGTATTTTTCCAGAATTTTTCTAAAACGTAAAAAATTTTCCTGAAGTGAAACTTACACAGTCTAGCCATAAGTTCTGTTAATCGCTATTTTGCCGATAGCAGCCAAACGACTGAAAATAAGTATACAACACTACATATATTCTAAAACTAGACAAAAAATGCTACAAAACCATGCTACCTTCATGTGCATTAAGCCCCTGTACTTCCCGCAGTAAGCACTGATGTATGTCAAGGTCGGGTTGCTGTTGGGCGCTACAAAATTACTAGCTATGCCTGGTTGAAAACGAAATTTTGGGCATCAAATTTTGGGAAAAAATAAGAAAAACTTACGGTTTTGTAGCATTTTTTGTCTAGTTTCAGAGTATAGGTAGTGTTATGTACTTATTTTTAGTCGTTTGGCTGCTATCGGCAAAATAGCGCATTACAGAACTTATTGCAGTCGAGTGTTATTAGTGCGCGCCCAACGGTAGTCCGACGTTGACAGATATCGCTGCCTATTGCGCAAAGCACAGGTGCTTACGTCACATATAAGTAGCATGGTTTTGTAGCATTTTTTGTCTAGTTTCAAAATATATGCAGTGTTGTATACTTATTTTCAGTCGTTTGGCTGCTATCGGCAAAATAGCGATTAACAGAACTTATGGCTAGACTGTGTACGTAAATGGAATTTTAATCATGGCAAGAACGTAGTTCCTTACAACGAGCAGTCACTGTACTTCTCAATTTTTTTTTGCTCTTCATTTCTTCTTCCTTCTTACTGTTGAATCCTCTGATTTGCAGATTAGACAATTACCTGAGAGTGTTATTGTGGATACAACTGAATACAAATGTCTCCAGTCGCAGTTTTCTGTCTTGTACAATGAATCAATGCAGCTCAAAACCTCCCTGGATGAATGCCGCGTTCAACTTCAAACTTGTAAAAATACGCATCTTAGACAAATTGAAATGATGGAGGTAATGGCTGACTTTTTCTTTCCTTCACAACTTGTTTGCATGGGTGCTTTAAAGGAGGTGGGGGACTTATGATCCTCCTCCGAAAGCATCATTTTTTCTTATCAATTTGGTAAAAATTGAAGTATAAGCATGTGCAAATGACAGAAAATCTTGGATCCACTCCTTCCTTAAATTTTGTCAGGCAGCCACCATAAATTCCTGCCCCTGCCCCTCCCCTATGCCCTCAGATAGCTCTCTGCCAGACCCTTGATTCGTTGATGGCTTCATTTTCAAAATTTTAACTGACTTCACTGAGTGATTTTCATACTCAGCATATAGATCAATTCACTACCCAAAGCCAGAAAGCATTTTGTTATTTTTTTAAATTATTTTTTCCATTTTGGGAATTTTCTTGCCAGCATGAAAGCAAAGTAACACGAGGGTGAGAAAATTTGTTGTATTACACTGTCAGTTGTAACTTCCCTAGAATAATAAGGTAAGGCTCTCATAATGACGTTAGTCGTTGAATTTTGCGTAAATCTTATCTCTTGCTCCACTTTCATTCAAATGCTTGCAACTAGTATTTTTTTTACTTCATTCTCCCTTCAGATTTAGTTTGGTTTCCATTTTGACTGAGTTATTTGACATTAAATTTACTATTCAACTTTTTTCTTAAAAATTTTTTATTTAATGAAAAAAAAATTGTGTATGCATCGCCTCACAAGCGCCTGATATTTCCTAATTTTTTTAATGTCCTAATAACCTTTCAGAGTGAAGAGTTAACCGCCCAAAAGAAATTACGGGCTGAAGCTATGCAGCTGGAAGATGTCCTCGCTCAACTACGGAAAGAGTATGAAATGTTGAGAATAGAATTTGAAACAAATTTGGCAGCAAACGAGCAAACTGGACCTATCAATCGAGAAATGCGGCATTTGATCACCTCGCTCCAGAATCACAATCAACAGCTCAAAGGAGAAGTACTTCGTTACAAGCGGAAATACAAGGATGCGAATACAGAAATTCCTCGAGTAAGTTTTCATTTGAAACTAACCTTTTCTGAACCCTTAATCCTAGTTTTTAACCACCTTTATGGAATCATTTGAAGCTGGCTTGTACATGGGTTTAGGGTAAAAATGAGTCAACATTGCGTAATTTCTGTCATGCATTAGCATTATACATAACACACAGTGCCAGTGGGCAGTCCTTTGATTTGATTTCATGGCTCCTGTTTCAATTTTTCCTTTAAGAGCTCAAGTACTATCAGTCAATGAAAGAATGGTACTAAAGTATATGTACTCGGTCGCTTGGCGCGTGAGTAACCACATATTTTAGTCCCATTCTTTAATTGACTGCTGGTACATACTTCAGGAAAAATATATGGGATCAAAACACGATGGATGCTTTGCACATCAGCATTATAGCCTGCATTTTGTGCTCTAATTTTGTGCTCCACTGGCAAAAATGTAAACTAGGCTTGCATTAGTAGTTCAACATGCTGCCGCTGATTTGTAAAAGCGCTGTACACACTTGCCAAATCTTACATAGTGCCCAAAAGAAAGATACGGGAGGATGAACGGAGTTTGTCCAGCACAGCTCGACACACAAACAGTAAGGGTTTATTACCCTATACTCATTTTAAGGCAGAAAAGTTTGATTTCCCTAATTCGATCCGAAATATTTTTCAGCTGAAAAAAGAACTGGAGGACACCAAGAACAGATTGCGTGAAGAGTGTCGAAGAGAAGCCGAGAGAAATGAACACAAAGAGGGGAACAACATCGCTGAAGGGGGCTCCAACGAAGAAAGCAAGATTAAAGAAGAAATGAACGTTAAAAAAGAAGCGCTGGATGAAGAACAAGAGGTACTTATCTTGATTTTTACTTGACAGTTGTTTTCTTATCCTCAACGGAAGTCAAAGTGAAATTAAGTTTCTTCAACTCAAAACTTGAAAAAATTATAACTGCAGTAACTGTAGCGTAAACATAAACTGTCATCACACCCTTTGTCCTTTGAATTGATTATGCATTTCAAAAAATTATGCATGGTGTTTATGTTTGAGGAAAGAAAGAATGTTTGTTTATGTTTGGGAAGAGTGTTGTTAGTGGAGAGAAGAAAATTTAAAAGGGCAGCAAGTGAGCTTTCCATTTTCACTCCATAATATCTTCAAACTTCAAAATCTTTTGTGATGTCATGCAGAAGAAACGATCTCACTTTTACTGGATTAATTCTTCAAGAAGGCAAACAGAATGATTCGGAGTCAACGGCGACAATTTTGAGATAGTGGCAAAATTTCAATTTACATACTCTGACACACATCTCCTTGCATAACTTCCAGAATCGGCCTCTGAGTTGCGTTATTGTTAACTTTTTTTTGCCCAAGCTTTTTGGGGCTTTGTAGCTTTGACTCAGTCACTTCCTCGCAAACAACAACTTGAATTTAATCAGTGTTTTAGGAAAAATCTCCTCAGAGGTGCAAAATGTTCCTAAATGTCGGAAGCTTCGCGCAATCCGGGACTTTCTCCTCACAGAGTTCTCTATAAATTTCCTTACCAAAATTTGAAAAGTGATGAATTTTTTGTGTGCTTATTTCTACATTTTCAACACCGTATGTACGATGTGTGTTCCGTATGTTCAGCATCAATATTTTCGAAATTTGGATGCCATTTACCAAGAAAATCTTATTGCCATTATTGAAATAAAAAAAGGTTTTGGCAAATTTCCTCTAAGTCATAAAAATTTCCTCACTTTCACGCGATCCACGAATCGCTATTACAGGCACATTTTGCACCCCTGTTCAAACCTGGATTCTGAATGGAAGAATACATGGATAATCAAGGCTATCACCTTTTAAATGTGCAAAATAATAATGTAGATGGGAACCTTTCATGTTTCTTAAGTTTAAACCTAGTTTTGTCATTTGATTAAAACTTGATTTTTGTATTCAAAGTGATAAATAAACTAATACCTCACTGGATTCTCAGAATTTCAAGGCAGTTTGGTGTTTTAACAGGTATGCTCTCCCATTTGAGCTTAGCTTATTTTTGTGCAGGGTGAAGGTTAGGTTCCTTTTCCTATGAGACATCAAATTCTATGTGTAATATCTGTGTGGTGATAATGAATGGCTGAGTCCATGATCATTAGCATTGTAACCTTATGGTTGACATCATTCCAAAACGAAAGGATTCGGATGGAATCCCGTCGATGGCTAAAATGAAGAGTCAATAGGTGCAAGGATGATGAGTGAGATCCTGTCAGAATCAAGTGACCTGGAAGCTGACTGGGGACATTATAGGTAAACGGATTGATGAAACTAAATATCAGTGACGCGATTGGGTAAGAGACTGATTTGGGGCGGAAGTCTTTCAAAAACCATTGTTTCATCGCTCGTTATGTACAGGTGTCTCCAGAGCAACCTTTACTCATCGAGTGACTGAACAAGGGTTTTCGGAAGGCACCCTCCAAAAAATCGGTCACTCACCCAATCGCGTCATGTGTATTTAGTTTTATCGATCTGTTTAACCCGCCGTCAGTCGCGCGGGGTCGAAAACGACCCCAGGGGTCAGAAAAATGCAATTTCGTCCATTAAAATTTGAAGGTTTTAGCTCGTCCGTTTCAGTACCTTCCTTCAAGGGTTTGGACTATCCACTCTGTAAATATGAACTTAATTCAATCATTCGTTTTGAAGCACGGACGCGCCAATGTTGCTTGGGGTCCTTTTCGACCCCGCGCCACAGAATAATACAATCAGAAGGGAAACTCTAATTCATTTTGAAACATTCTTTACTTCGGGCCGCCATGTTCGAAAGTGAGTATCTTCGGCAATCTTCGGCAGATCTTCGGCAACTGGCCGAGTTGTGATTGGTTGTATAGCCTGAAAAAGCATGTCCGCCATCTTGAGAAGTGAGTAGGCACAGTTGCCAGTTTGTGCTGGTAAATTCCAAATCTTGTTTCCATTGGCTCTTATGGGAGTTTCCCTTCTGATTGTATTATTCTGTGCCCGCGCGACTAGAGCTCATTTCACGAAAGAAGGCCGATGACAGATCATGTGGCTCGCTGCGCAAAGGCGTGTTTGCGTTCTTGCACATGCGCAAAAACGCAAACTCGTCTCTGCGCAGTAAACAAACCTATCTGTCATCGGCCAACTTTCGTGAAATGAGCTCTACTCACGTTCATAAAATGTGACCGAGTGAACATAACGTAAACGTGGATTCTGTGCGGTGTTTGCACTCGCGTGATGTGATTGCCGTTGGTTTTTTACTTTTCTTTACTTACTACAATACTTTTAGCAAATCTAATGTTTGCTCTTACTGTTTTTTTCTAAATTACTCGTTTATCCCACTTTGTTACGTATCAATTTTTTCATAAATCAGTGCGGCGACGCTTGCGATCTGGCAGCACCGCGTTTTGTCCATTCAAACCCGCACAAAGTGTTGATTTGAGGGAGTGCACTTCGCACCTCCATTAGTTTGGCCTTTTTCATGCATTTTGAATCGACAAAATGCGGCGTTGCCAGATTACACGCGACGCTACTGATCATAAATTTTTTTGTTTTTTTCCGCGAAAGTTTGATTATTTCACATGGGGGCGGGGGAGTGGGGAGGGGGAAAAGGGAATGAGATGGGAAATGAAGGGAGAAGGTGGGGGAAAGCGGAAGGGAGGTGTAAAAGGGTACCTGGAATCAAGTACGAAAACCAAAAAGATCACAGCAAAAAAATCTAAGTATCTCTACTTTGCTACCCCCCACCCCTTTTTCCCCTCCAGCCCTCCCCTAAATCCTCAATTTCGATTCTGTTTTTTGGTTGATGGAATCTCGCTAACCTTAATTGGCGTTTTTTCCATCTCATTCGGTAAAAAATAAAGTTTTTCAGATGGTTACTTGTTTCATATCCAAAATTTTAGGACTAAATAAAGGAGGGGTATTGAGGGGGGATTTCTCAAAAACTTGCCCCCACAACCCCATACTTTTTTTTCATGAATATATCTTCTATAGTGCCTAGAAGTTAAAAAAACCTCGATTTATAAGTTTCAAAACTAGTTAAAGGCAGCTGACCGATAAAAATCTGGGAAATGTCACATTTTTGGGGGTTTTCCGACACAGATTACAATATACCAATTACTGAACGTAAAATTCTTTTTTCAAATCAAGTTTTTACGTGAAAAGCTTTAAAAATACATACTTATAACCATTCTGCATGGTTGAAATCAAAATTTTGAATGACGGTGGTAAAATGGGACGAAAGAACTTTGGGGTCGAAAACGACCCCGCGCGACTACTCGCGGAAGTTTTTAGGGCGCGACTGACGGCGGGTTAACTATGAAGTCTCCGACCACCTTAATGGATTGTAATGGAAGGAACCTCCCATTAGGTTAGCATGGAATGGCTTTTGACTTGATATGACTACAGTTTGCTGATTTTAGCTGTAAATTGACTAACAAGCTGCTTACTTGCTTATTCATTCAATTTATTTTCTTTCCATCCAACAGATTGAAGAACCAGAGACTGGAGATGCAGAAAAAGACAAACAACTTCTATCACCATCTGCAACTAAGAAAGAGGGGAACGGCGGAAATGCAGGGGGATCTGCCTCAAAGCAAGCAATCAAAAAAGAACCAGGTGCTCAGCTCCAAATCAAACCGGATCCTCATCGCACTAAGGATGTGAAACCTGCTGAATCTGAGTTGGTGCGCGAACTGAAGGCGCAGTTGAAGTGAGTTATTTTCGTAGTTTTTGTTAATTCAATTTGGAATTCTAAATTTATAATATTTTCTATTTCAACCCTTTTCAAACCGCAAATTTCTAGTGTCTCTATAGTCTTGTGAAAATTGACTAGCAATTGCCAAAGTTTTTGCAGTCCAAAAATTGGAGGTTTATGGCCAATCCTCGTGTAATCAAAATGGCTGTCATTGTGCCGTATGCATTCCTGACTGTCAAAACTTTTACATTTGCTGGTACCTTAACCAAATTCAAGTTTTTGCCATTTTCTATCTGTAGACAGTGTGACCGTTTAAATAAGTCTTCTTGATCCCAAAAATGTCAAAAATAAACAATTTTATGCAGGTTTGAATATTTCAGACAAAATAAGTTTATGTTTATAAAAATCAATATAAAATTCAATTATTCAGAGTGCCATACAGAATACTAAAAGGAAAATTGTGAGTGCAGTTGTCAAATAGCATACTTCCTTTTATTGAATTTGAATTGAAAACCGTTGAATGTGATTGAAACTGTTTATAAACAATGAATAATGATAATTGTAAAATGGTGCAAACCAGTTGAGATTGATTGGTTTTCCTTTCTTGACTGTAATTGACGATAGCGCTGACTACAGGCTGAATATTGAACTGTTACTGCACAATAAACAGTGTGCCAGGATACTGTAGAGTTAATTTTCACCATAATCCCATTTTTGCCAAATTTTACGCTTTTTCACTTTTTTTGCGCTCCTGAACATTTTACGCATACTGGTATAAGTTTTTTATCCCATGGTAACTCACATATGTATTCCAAATGTATAAATTGCAGTTTCCATTCCCAATTCTTAAAAGTTTCAAAGAAGATCATAACAGAAGCTTAAGACCATGTCCACGCATAATCTGTGTGTATTAATGCATGATTTGTTTACTGTATAATCATCATAATCAATACTTTTTCTTTCTTGCTCTCAGGAAAGCCATGAATGACCAAAAAGAGATGAAATTGCTTCTGGACATGTACAAAGGCGTCAGCAAAGAGCAAAGAGATAAAGTTCAATTGATGGCGGCCGAAAAGAAGATTCGCGCCGAATTGGAAGACGCGAGACAACAACTCAAAAAAATCCAGGAGAGCAAGCGGGAAGAGCGCAAAAAATTAGCGGATGAAGATGCGCTTCGAAAGATCAAACACCTGGAGGAACAGACACATCAACTTCAGAAACAGGTCGCGACCCACAAGCAGGAGGAGGAGGCACTTCTAAATGAAATGGAGGTCACCGGTCAAGCGTTTGAAGACATGCAAGATCAGAATTCTCGGCTAATCCAACAGCTCAGGGAAAAAGATGATGCGAATTTCAAATTAATGACAGAGCGAATTAAATCAAATCAGCTACATAAACTGTCAAGAGAAGAGAAAGACGCTTTAAAAGAACAATTGAACCTAGTCTCTGGGCAAATGGAAGCAATGAATATTGTGATACGAAGGTTAGAAGAGAAAGAGAGGGTCTTACAAAATAACCTCACAACGACTGAAAAAGAACTCGTCCTCCGACAGCAAGCCATGGAGATGCACAAACGTAAAGCCATCGAATCGGCTCAATCTGCTGCGGATCTTAAACTCCATTTAGAAAAATATCATGCACAGATGACGGAAGCGCAGCAAGTAGTTGCGGAAAAGACTAGTGCTTTGGAAGCTGAAGCGTATAAGACAAGAAGACTCCAAGAAGAAATAGCTCAGTTGCGTAGAAAGACAGAGCGTATGAAGAAAATTGAATTAGCTGGAACGTTAGACGAAGTAATGATGGAGGAAATTAGAGAGTACAAAGAAACCTTGACTTGCCCTTCTTGTAAAGTCAAACGCAAAGATGCAGTACTAACCAAATGTTTCCATGTTTTCTGTTGGGACTGTCTTCGTACGAGGTATGAGACAAGACAGCGGAAGTGTCCTAAGTGTAATGCTGCATTCGGAGCAAACGACTATCATAGACTGTACTTAGAGTCTTAAATTTTTTATTTATTGTATCAAATTATTAAATCATTAAATTATTAAATTATTATGATCAGTCCTTTCTGTGACTGTCAGAGCTTCTTCTACATTAGTTGGCAGGTTGCTTTGCGTATCATTCTCATTATGATCGGTTTTTATATTTTTTTAAGCAAATTTTCTATGCTTTAAAGTTGTAGAATGCCCCAAGGTCTCCTTTAGAGTCTGTAAGTTGTACTGAAAGTGCTGGGGTGTTTCTTAAGCAAAACCAACTGTGATCTGCCATCTCTTGTTAAATAAGCCCCATCCAAAATTGGGTGAACTTTAGTTGGTTTCTGAATCAGGATCTCAAAGGCAGATCTCCTTTGGTGACAGGTTGCTCTGTGGCTCATATATGTACATTATTACAGCTGTTTTGTTTCAGCTCTGTCAGATGGGAAGGCAGTTAAACGACCTGTTTTCTATGGTGGATTTCAGTAATATTTTTCTGTGGAACACAAGGATGAGCACAACATGGTCAAGGAAACTTTTAATTCGAAATTACGAACACTTTGAAATTTCAAATTATGTTCTCATTGCAACTTCTTTTATGTGCCAAAGGAAATATCACTAAAATTTTCTAATAATGATTACAAGTTGACTCTACCTTAACTTCAAACAGTAAGATATGAGCTTTATATAGAATGGTAATTAAATTGAAGTCTCTGAGCCTCTGAAATCACCTTCAGAATAAAATAATTCATTTCCAACTTCCGTCAAACTAATTTAATTTCTTAGTGGACTGGCGTATAACAGTTCTTAATAGGGCAGATTGTTTGCTTGAATAATCGGTTATCACTCATTATTGCCCAACCAATTTGTTCCTCTCCATGCTTACATGGATACCTCCTTTTTTAATACTTTTCCGGGATGCAAACAAGCTATTTCCTGTTTCTTATCTTGCAATAGCTATGCATGCATTTTTGAATTTTGAGACACAGTCAAAGAGGAAGAGCGTTTTTGGTTTCACATGAATGGATTCAAAACGTCAAAATTTGGAGCTATGCCTGTATGCGTGGAACAGAACTAATACCTTAACGAAAGAGTGAACTGGACCCTGTAATCTTTTATTTTCATGTTCCTGTTAGAATTCAGTTTTTTTTTTTTTTTTTTTTAATTCCAAGCTGACATTTAATATAGAAATGCAACATAGATGTTGTAATTATATTAGGTTAATGTGCTGTAACTTGTAAGTCGTGTTTTAGCGACTGTACCTTGTTGATTCCTATTGCATTTGTTTTCTACTTCTTTTTTGCGCCTTAAGCAGAAAAATAATGTTTTGTTATAAGAGGCAGTCAAATTCGTTCTATTTACATAAGTTGCAGCTGTGATACCTAATGTGGTATGTTAAGTGCTGTGCATCAGAACTGACGTAACTTTTTTTTTTTTTAAAGAAAAAGAATTAAACTAAATTTATTTATACATTTTGTACTGTATTTTACTTGTCTGTAAAGTAAATTAATATAAGTATTATTTTGTACAGAAACCGTGACTTTTTTCCATGTTTCAAATAAAAAAACCACGATCCCACACCCCCCCCCCCCCCAATCTTTGTAGACAAAGTTTTCTTGCCGTTTTTGAAAGAGCTACCCTGAAATAATTTTTAGAAGAAAGCGAAATGATAGTCAGATTATGAATTGTGAGTAAATAAGTAAGTAGATAAGTAAATACTAAATAATTTTTATCGCTGCTGAATTTTTTTCGTCCAGCTTCAGAAAGCTCTTGCAAGAGTGCTGAAAAGCTTAAATGTTTGAACTAAATTGACAAGCACTGGGCAATGCGCGACATAAAACGGTGGGGCCAAATAACACAAGGAGCCCATTTCTGTAGAAATCTTAGTTTCGAAGTAGTAATTCTGGTTCCTTTCATCTTCCTGTGATCCCAGTGGTGTATCTAGAGTTTTTCTTTGGGGGGGATTTATCCACCTTTTGAGACATTAAGCGAGAACAGATTTTGGCTTTCTTGTTAAAAGGTGCGAGTGCAATATACTCTGTCTCATTCGCACCCATTTAAGAGATAGCCGAAAGAGCTTGATTAAAAATGGGGGTTTTTCGCCCCCCCCCCACCGATTTTCCTGAAACTTTGTATTTTGATAGTACTTAATATTAGTAGTCTTTTTTCAAATATAGTTTTTCTTACATTAATTAGGGGGGGAGTTATTTCTATTGAAATTCTGCGTAAAATGAGCCCAAGCAAAATGTGGGGCGATTTTTACTGCGGAGCTATGCGCGTTTTAGTAAGCGAAAGTGGAGTGGTTGAGGGTACCCACGGTTTTGAGCTTCTCCATAGAACGCTGGACTTTCGCTTACTAAAACGCGCATAGCTCCGCAGTAAAAATTGCTCCACATTCTGCTTGGGCTCATTTTACGCAGAATTTCAACAGGAATAACATATTTCAATCTGATCAAAATCAAAAAATACCGTTTCCATTTATTTGACTTGAGCCTCTCTATCAAACGCTCATAGGTATCCTCAAAAACTCGTTTTTCGCTCACTAAAAAATGCGTAATTCTGGAACAAAAAATCGCCCTGCATTCTGTTTGGGCTCATTTTATGCAGAATTTAAAGAGGAATAACATATTTCAACTCGGTCAAAATCAAAAAAATATAATTTTTTTAAATTTCACTTTAAGTAAATTTTGAGTGGCCCAAAAATATCAAAAATGACGATAACTAAGTCAAAAATTATTGAAATTGAATTCCATTTGGATGACTTGAAAGTGCTTTACAATCCACATCATTTGGCAAAAACCGCGTTTCAATCAGATGATTTACGCGAAAGTTATGCTTTTTTAAAAGGTGGGACTCTCCCCCCCTCTAACTTTCCCCTAATTAATATTAGAAAAACTCATTCGAAAAGAGACTACTTAGATGAAGTACTAGAAAAATACAAAGTTTCAGGGGGGGGGGGGGGAGGGAACCCCCATTTTGAATCAAACTCTTTTTTCTCAAATTTGCAACTTTATTTTTCATCCAATTCTGATGATGGGTGGCTTGAGTAAATACCTCCCGAGGAGAAATTCCAGTAATTTTACCAATCATCATCTCCATAGAATTTATCAATTGAAGAGCATCGTTGTTTTCTTTTCGGTTTTAAATGGTTTTGTCATTCAATTTTAGCTCACCTTCCTCCGTGATGACAACTTCTTGCTAAGCACCCTGCTTGCGCGTTTTATTTCACTTTCAGTCAAACCTATTTAAAGGCTTCACTGAGAGGAACTTTCTAAAGCTTTTCCATTCTATGTTGATGCTCAAGAAACCCTTTTTAATTTTCCCTTCTTTTAAGGCTTGCCCCCCATTCATTTTTGGTCAAATAAAAAATATATTAAAAGTTGAAGTAGTTATCATGAAGTTCCACTGAGTGGCATAACTAGAGGTTGGAAAATTTCGCGGCAGCGATTCGGCGCGAAATTTTTAAAATGCTCTTATGGCCTTGAAAACTATATAGGAGCATTGATCACGGTCCCCTGATTACGAATATGCAAAGTGTGAAAACGCGAAATCGGCAGTTTTTTTGGTTTTTGCGCGAAATCGCCATGAATCCGCGAAATGGCCGCGAAATTCGGCCTCTTCGAGCGAAATCGCGAAATTGAAGAATTTTTGCGGAATTATCGTAAAAGTGCGGGCGCGTTGAATTTACCGCGATTTGTCAAGTTTTTTGCATCACGGTTTACCAGAATGAGCAGAAATGAATGAGCTGGTTCACTAAACCACTTGACTCTGCTACTTTTGACCGCTTAAGTGGCCAGAGTCCAATGGAAGAGAAACAATTCACACAGGTAGCTAAAATTGAGGAGGAATTTGAAGTTTTCATCATTACAAAAGTTAAAATAGGAGGGTGACGGGTCATAAAACTAACTAAATTACATTAAACGCGCTTCATTTTTTCTCTATGACACAAAAAGCATCGCAAAAATAACACCGAAATCGACAAAAAATAACATTGAAATCAGCCAAAAATAACGACGAAATTTTCCAACCTCTAGGCATAACCATCATTTAATTACCCAAAAAAAGGACAAAAATAACATCAGGGGACTCCTTAAGGTAGGCCACCTGCAATGGATGGTTTTACTGATGACATCATCTGGTGAAAAGTTTGTTAAGCGTTCCGAATTATCTCTCTCACTTTCACATAACTACTTGCCTCCCTCTTATCGCTATAATCATAGACTTTCAAAGAAATTTTTGGTAGAAATGAATTTCTAGTTATTTTTAAGTATGCGATATTGATGAGAAAATGTTGTGAAGTAAAGTCCTGAACACAAATGACAATGATAGAAAGAGAATGATGACAAAAAAAAATGATGAAAATTTGACACTTAATTTTGACATTAGGAGGTTATTCAAACATCACATTGCTGCATAGGGGAAAAAATTTGGTCGTTGCGGTGGGAACTCGTCATAATTAACCTCTAAATGAAAATGGATATCTTTATTTCTTTATAACTGAGCAAGTATGCTCTATCTACAAACATAACATTCAATCTGACGATTGGATAATTAAATGGTCTTTTGATAGAAAAATTGAGATTGTTCATTTCTTCCGATAGGGTAATAGGGTGTTCCGTTGATTTGTTGATTTCCACTAATATTTCAAACTATTGGACGAAATTGAAAAATCGTCCATTCCTTCGATTCAAAATGGACTAAATAAAATGTGGCTAAGTTGTACGTTGGACAAATTAGCGCTTTGGACGAAACAAGAATGCACAATTTAAATTGGACTAATTTACATTGGACAATCTTTTTTGGACAAAACGTGTATTGGACGAATTAGGATTGGACGGGATCTCTTGGAACTGATGGCTCTGCTTGAGGGTCACAGGAGAGTGGGCGAGATGGTTAGAAATTCAATGCTCTGCAAGTTTTTTCACAGCTGATCGTGATCAATGAATGCATTGCTGTGATTGTTAGCTAACCGTTGACTTCACACTAAAACTGTGTAAAGACTGTTTCATTGAGAAATAGGAAATTCAAAATTGACTAATAGGCTGCTGATTCCACGATTGAGTCATTCTTTGGAGAAACCATGTATAAGCGTATACATGGTTTTACCGGAGAATCCAAATTCTGCATCCTCATGCTCTGAGCTTTCTAGATATAGACAGTATGTAAGGGTTCATGCGTAAAATGAACTACCTATTCATGATTCGTTTTTATCGCCTACATTGGTGTGTTGGACATTTAATACAGTATCAGATACGTAAACAACTGTGATCAGTAGTGGATGCCAGCGAACAGAGAGGGGGACACACGGTGACAAGAGGTTCCTTCACAAAAAGTGCTTTTTTTCAGGGTTTAGTCAACCAATTCCTAAAAACTTGCGCTCTTTGGGAAGCTGGGGATGTGACAAGATATTTCACTGCTGAGAAATTATTTTTTTCGGCCTCGTCACTGCCCCCTGAGAACGCAAAAATAGCAATTTTTTACACTTAAAGATTCATAACTCAAAGACGAGTGACTTCCTGAAATTGATCTTTAACCCTTGTTTTAACCAGAAAAGAGAGAGCCGTTTATTGGGCAGACTTTGATTTTCATCCAATCCGATTTTGAGAAAACATCAAAAATGATTTTTTGGAATTTTAAAAATTTTGAAAGGGCAATAATTCAACTAAAATTCAATGTTACTGAAACAGTATACCTACACATCAAAAGATAGGTCTTTGAAAGATCTTTCATTTAAAAGGGGGTCTTTTGACTCCATGGTTCTAAGGGGGCTAAAATAAAAAAAAACTGGCCATTTTCAGACTACCCGCAAAAATCTTTATCAGCCCTGAGAAAATGAAGGCAAATCATTCAATGCCCATTCCTTACGGGCAATGAACCAACATTTTTCCCGCTCATCACAAAACTAGTTTAAACTTATCACAGTGTCAGCATAGCAGTTGTGTTGACCCTAAATCTAAGGAGTTTTCTGACATTCTCTTTGTCCCTGTCCCCGACTGTGTCGTGCCTACTGTGTTATCAGTCACCAGGGCCATGAGCAGCAAACTGATTAAACCAGCACAGCAAGTTTGAGTGCTACTCATCCATAAGAGTACTAGCGAAAAGCAAGTTTTTTAATTGAGTTAAAAAAGAAAATCTGGAACCATTCTGGTTTCTTACTGACAGCTAAAGCGACTCAAGATAGACCTCTGCAAAATAATGATAATTTGATTAGGCCCATTCAATTAACGGAACAGGCAAGGACCCTTAAAAATAGATCAGTCTGCTAGTGCTGTAATCTTTAAGCGTTTCCCGATTTGGGAAGGAGCCCTACTTAATTATAAATCAAAAAGCGGGTTGAAGGAAATTGGGAAAAGATGTGCCACTTTTATATTGTGCTCATGGAATAAAGCTCAGAGATTACAGCGCTGCCGGACGGACCTCTTGTAAATGGACCTTCGGCAGAGGGTAAATAAAAAACAAAGAACAGTGGAATAAAAATATTTCACGACCCACTCAATTTGAAAGGGCAAGTGTTGATATATTTAAAATCACCTAAGAAAAGATGATAAAAAAAAGATGAAAAGATGATAATAAAAAAAAAAAAAAAATAGAAAATGAACCAGATTACAAAGAAAAGGTGGGAACTGTCTTACTAAAATGAATATCACAGAAAGATGAGATTACGATTAATTAAGATCAATGAAAATAATGGGTGGATGACGATCATTTCACCAAAATTAAATTTTGATCTAATTTTGGTTTGAATTTTAATAATTTTCCGTAGCTAAGGAGTAAATGTTCCCAATACCATTCGACATCCTCCAGCTTCAAGTGAGATGCAACAAAACTATGTCCTCTGTCAGCTATTTGCCTGGCTAAATCGTTGTGGTCAACGAAGAATTTGATTAGAGACCTGCAAACATTACAAAAATCATACAATGGTGAAACAATTATAAATTACTCAATGCCTTTGATTAATTGATCAATCAAAATAAAGGCAGCTCCTTAATGTTTTTAAAAGTTTTTGAACCAACAGTGCACCAAAAAGTACGAGTGTGCTAAAGAACAATTAATCATCTTTTCATGCCCCGCTTGCTTCCATGTTTGCTTTGCATGGCTTGTGCTTCAGCCGCTACCTTGCTTAGAACGTGGCAAAACCTGCTTGATTGATATTTTTCTGCATCGAAAATGGAAAAACTGCCACATTGACAGATTGTTCACTAGATAGACACTGACACTAATACATTGACACTAGCTCAATCGTTTTCATTTTTGCCAGTCATGATCTATCTCAGCACCTCGCTGTAGTAATGTGCCGCTGGGAATATTCCTACAGATAATTCCATCCAAGTAAAGTCTGATTTCAAAATTTTCCTCCTATTTCGCCTCAAAATACCCGCAGCAGGACAATTGAGAATTTCCAATAGCTGGGGCTGCAGGTCTTTCTAATTCTAATTCTAATTCTAATTCTAAAATACCCGCAGCAGGACAATTACTTGTTTGATTTTTACAGGAAATAGTGCATAGAATAGAGAAAGAATGATCGTTGGAAAAAGAAGTGGAAAAAAAACAATTGTTCCTGAAAAATTTAGTTAACTCCTGTTCTTCGGTAATATTTCCGGAGTATATATTCTTCAGAATAAATAATCACTACTTTCGCTTAGATTTGCCTTTTGTTTTTTCTTTTTTAAATTAATGTTTTTGATTTGTAATGGTATGGTAACGCACAAAAGCATCTTGCCGCTCATGTTTCATTTGAAATTAGTAGAGAGATCATTGCTTCAATCGTAAATTTTTTTAAGAGTAGAAGATAGGATATAGATTATAGAATTTAACTGGGCATACCTAATTTCATCTTTAGTGGCATAGTTAGGCACAGGAACATAGTGAATCCATTTCTTCAGCGCAGGATAGAAGAACTCCATCCATTCATCTCCAACGTGAAATACTAAAGATTTACATAAGAAAAGATACTTCAAACGGAAGCTTGCAGCAACACCGCGGAAATTAAACAGATATTTGAACTGACAGTGGTCTTCTAATGAAACCTCTTTGGCTGGAGGTGCAAACAACGTGTCCTGAAAAAATCAAGGATATGAAATTTATTATGAAGGTACTAAAGAAAAATTTAAGATAAGATAAAACAGAAACACAGCATCTGAAATGGCTATCTGATAATATTATCGGATTGCAAAGGTCTTATAAAAATAGCTCCCAATAGATTAATAATTTGTTGCCTTCAAATTAAAGTTGGGGCGATGTTGAGTAAAAGCTTTCACAGCACCAACTCAATCGCGTGCAGCGGCAGATCCAAAGAGAAGCACAAGTCCCCCTCGCCCTGCAATCTCAAATCTTGCCTTTCTTTCATAGAAAATAGCCCAAAATTGCTTTCTGCGACGATTCAAATTGTATTTTATCCATTCAAAACTAAGCAAACAATCGACAGATTTGGTGGGCAATAAACACTCTCAATTCAATCTTTCCCATAGGTTTGAATGGACCCGTAATGCATTGTTGCCAGGCTGTGCGATTTGCTATTTCTTGTCATCAAAGCATGCATAACTGATTAATTGAACGATGTCATAATTGACAGATTAATTGATGAATCATTGATATCTTATACCATATTGGGTGCAAAAATGACTTTTCTGTTGTTAGATTTAGGTAAAACTGGACAAAATGAAGACTTTTGAGGCAATAAGGCTTTGATTAGATCTTAGTACACTTCAAGACACACCAATAAGCAGACAGTTAGCATTATTAATGAACAATTCTTTCTAATTATGCGCTCTTTGATGCAGTTTCCGTCAGCTAACACAGCTGGTCAAAATTTGATGTCCCAAATAACCCAGCTCTAGCTTAGGTACTTAAATCAAACGTACTTTGACACATTGCAATTTGAAGGAAAATCAGCAGAATATTCAGATTTATACGTTAAATTTAAAAATTCAAGGATAGTTTCTTTGAAATTGGTGAATGAAAAGTTTTTTGAAAATTAAATTCCTCGAATATTGCATTTGGCTGATGGATAATGTGATGATTGTAAACTGTAAAGAGATTAGAGGAGGAGGCCAATCAAATGTGGTCGCTAAGTTTGATTTCAACACTCGGTAACGCGCTTTGTACTGTGTTAGGGGTGCAGATTGCTCTTTTCCTCCGCAACTTACACACAAACCAAAATTGCTACGGCAATTTGAAACCCCCCAGCTTCCACATTGACGACCTTTGAGCAACAGTGCTTCCACAATTGATAAACCTTTTTGCAGAAGTGCCTCCGCAACCCATCTGAAATAGAAATGTTGAAGATCGACAATTTGGGTTTTTTCAACAGATTTTTGAACAATTAGCGGTGGTTCTACTCAAGGAATTTTACTGTACTAGTTTTTACAAAATTAAAACTGGAAAATTTGACTAAAAGAAACAGCTATGCTACAAAGAAAAAATTAAATTTCCCGAACAACCCCAACTTTTTTGGAAGAAAATGGGAATTTCCTAATTTTATAGAGGAGAAATAATTTCTTCACCATTTTCACTCCCTGACATTCCTGACTTGTAGAAACCCTGGTTTTAAAAATTGGAGCAACTAACCCAAAATGTAGCTTGTAGGAGTCATAGGTAAGAAATAATTTGTAGAATACAGATGACTGGATGTTTATAACTATACCTCATGTAGTCATGTGATACTGTTACTGTGACAGGGATTAATTTAATAATTTAATGGTGAAACCTAAATTACGTTAGGACGTATACCATGACACCCAGCTGAGTTCAGAATACAAATAATAATAAAGAATGAAAAAATAAATTAGAACATGAACACATACTTTATCAGATTTCCAAGCTTGATTTTTTGTAAAAGCGGCATCCACTAGTTCTGGAAAGTCTCTTGAGAGTAAAATCAATTGATCCCTTTCATCGCTTGTTCTGGAGCCACGGAAAAAAGCAACAGACTTCTTCTCATCCCATGGCCATTTTACAATCGATTTCTTTATGGATTTTCGGTGCAAATCCCAACGGCCAATACCAGTTGGATACAAGCTGATAGCAGGACCCCCAGACCAAAAACTCCATGCTGGATACATTACATCATGATAGCTGTCCGTCTGCAAAATTAAAATCCTCCAGTTCAAATTTTGATCGTACAAATGACAACTGTTTTATTATTTACGCGTACAAAGGTCTTTTTAGTGATGGAAAATTAATAAATCTACTGTAGACTTCCAGGCTAGGACCTTAGGGCAAAGAACCAATAGACTTTTGAAACCATCACAATGTTTTAACATTTTTATGAGCTTTTAGAGACTAAATCTCCTCTGCTGTAAAGTATTGACTGAAAAATGCACATTCACAGAGTTCTTAAGAAAGGTAGAGCAGTTACTTTTAAAGCAGTTTTGAAGATATTAGTTACCTAATCAAGACATTAGAATTTTCACCCACCTCTAAAGTAGAATCATCCTTATTAGCTACTTATTGATAGAAATCATATTTTTCTGGCAACTTTTTCCCAATAATGGTTGGAATACATTTTAGATAGTAAATTAATGGAAAGTAAATTGGGACTTACCTTACTGAAAGAAAAGACTGGCAAGGGTTTGTCAAAGTGAGCATGCACTTGAGGCCAATCCCTTGTGTTGACAATAAATTCTAAATCTGGCAATTTTGATAAAATTCGAAGCAGAAAATACTCAATACCAGAGCAGCGAGCAGGGAACATACAATCTTTGGACCTGTACAGTTTCTTTTTGATAACTTGATACTTGGTACCTCTGAAAATGGAATCGAAACAAATTAATTCCATTGACCTGATTTCTTCTACACAGCACTAAGATTGCAAACAAATAATTCAAATCAATTTCACATAAAAGGCCGAATCAACATTATGGGCTAACCAGTTTCATCTGAACAAAGTTTTGTTTCTTTTACTATTGCTACACTAAAATTTAGTCCTAAACAGGACTACAGTTAAAATAAAATTTGGCTATTAACTCTTTTCAAAGAATCTTGTTCAGAGGTATTACTTACAGCTTGAAATTTTAAGAAAAAGAGAGATCATTTTTGACCCCCCCCCCCCCCCTAATCTTGTTATGTAATACATCATGAAAAAGAGCAGAGAATTTAACTTGCAAATGAAATGTCCCAAGGCTTGTGACATGTTTACAAGATATGGCTGATTGAAAGTTTCAAAACAGCCAAATTTTAAAATTTTTAGAGTTCAATAAAAGTTTCCGAGGAAGTGAGCCAAAGAATTCAAAAACTTTTAAACTGCAAATTTTCATTGAATATAACAAGCATGCAAAATTTTGTAGATTATTATGGATGGCTCTCATTAATTTTTAAATGTTCTACTTCTCTACATTATTGTAAAGTCGTTTTGTTAGTTATTTATGGTATTCCCTGAACAAGTCTCATGCTCGTAGAGGCACTTTATTGATTATGAACATTTATCTAATTACATACTTACTTAGTAAAATCTCTTAAAACTATCAATGGATTCAACTTGATAAGATTGATTTTTTTGGTGAAATGCCGAAAATATTACAATGAGCGCAATTCCATTTTGTTTGTAATTAATGGTATTCCATTATTTACCTATCATTGTTAGCTGAGACGCAGCCATTTGAAAATTCTGCTTTTTGATATGTAACTCTGCACCAAAATTTTTGACAGTTTCATAACATGTCTCTTTAAACGCTGCATTCAGTGATGCACCGCACATATGCTGTTTTTATTGTTGGCAGCACTTCTCTCAGTAACTGCTGCTCAAGCATGCTAAGGTCCACATTTTTGACAAACAAATACACAACAAAATAGCATTTTTAAATAGGTATATTAATACTGAACAAATTGCAACGGAACTGGCAAACCAATTAAAATTTTCTCAGCACTAAACACATCAAGAACCAGAACCAACCATCAAAAGTGAAATCTGTTGATAAAGGAACTAGATCACAGCTCTAACTAGGTATGCCTCATGCATGCATAGAGTTTTAGGGATAATTTAAAATTAGTTAACGGGGCAAAAGGGATATCTTACTTTTTTGCAGCATCAGCCAGCATGGCTGCTGTGATTCCATCTTTGAGGGCTCCTAGATCCTTTTCAATGACAGAGTTGTAACACGAGAAGGAATCGTTGCATGGCTTGAATATTTTCTCTGCTGTTTCAATTGCTAACAAAATGGAATTCGCTTCTGAAAATAAAAAGAAAACTCAGATGGTAACAGTTAAATACATTTAAAATTAATGTGCTGACACTTGATTTTAAATTCCCAAGTACACATCCAGAATCATGGGAATTTTCTCTCCGATGTAAATTCCCATCGTAAGACATCAATGTCAACCATTGGTGTTGGAGTAACATGAACGTAGATCAGGTTTCTTGGAAACCATTGATTCAGATCAGACTTTAGAATGCTATGAAAGACAATTTTAACGTTAGAAGCTATAGGCTGCCATATAGATAGACTGGACTTGACAACTGTACAGCTGAAAATGTCAGCTGCTTCCTGCTCTCAACCAATCAGCTCGTGCCATTGGCAGTTTGAAGCTGATGTTATCATGAAAGCTGGAGAACTGTCAAGTTCAATCACTTCTGAAATAAGGTGCAGTCTACGGGAGAAAAAAACAAAAAAAACAAAGCTATTCATTACCTTTTGAATACCTTGACTTCTCCTGAGCAGTTTCTTTACTGCATTCTGAGCTTACGTCTGGTTCACAAAAATCAGAGCAAAAGGAGATGTTAGAAAAGAACAAACATATCGTCAAGACAAAAACGCTTCTGAGTGATTTTTCCATGAAAATGCCACGGGAAATCTGAGGATTAGAAATAATACAATAAAATGAACAAGGAGTAAGGAAACGTGAAGCAAAAAACCGTTAGGGGTGGGTGTCTGAAGCTGGATGATGCAAGCTCATTTAGATTTTGGAAGATACCGAGCGACAGCCATGATAAAACAGATCAGCGAATAGTGAAACTAATTAACGAAGCTACCTCATCCTCATAAATCCCTGACAATAATAAGAAAGTTTCAGTACTTAAAGCTTAGTAATCTCTGCGAGTCCCGCACGTCACGATGCTACTTTGAGGTTATGTTTATTGTTTGTATTTACGCTCTGATAAAACTCAAAAGCGCCATCTGTTGGAATGTGGCTGCTATCTGGTGCTAACATTAAAAGGCGCTGAAATTCAAAAATACGCTTCTAAACTTTTTCTCCGTGACGTCAATCTGCGAGGAAGTAAATAGCTTTTTCTCAGGTGGGGGCATATGCCCCCACCTGAAAAAATAAGAGCGCAGAATAAAACACAGTTAAAAATTATATCCATTTGGAGTCAAGTGGTTGTTCCTACATTTCGTTTTCCAAAAAATTCAGCGATTCCAATTTTTTTGAAAAATCGAAAAAAATTCGAGGACCCATAAATTGATCTTGGGCAACTGTTTGATACCTAACTATCATATTTTTTCCCTAAAATTGCTTGTTTAGTAGATTATTTTACTTTCAAAATTCAAAGATTATTTGAATTTGGTCCGTTTAAAGGGGAGAAATGATTTTTTGAAAATGAGTGCCTATCTAACTTTGAACTTCGATTTATCAAACACGATTTAAGGTATCAAACTTAAGTCGGCTCAAAAATTATTACCATTACCATTCTACACTTTTTCCGAATATGCAATTATACAAAATGGGGTCCCCATTTGAAATATTTGATTTAGCCCCCCTGGCCCCCTAAAATAAAGGGAGCTCCCGAAATAGCCAACAAAAGAGTAGCCGAGCCGAGTGGCCCCTTGACATGGAATAGAATGTCGAAAACCGATTCTCAAAATATCAATTAGGGAAAAAGTTTAAGGATGGTGTGCATTACTTTTGCCGACTCTTGTTTATGGAGACTAAACACAGAGTTGGACAAATGGGAATCGATTACCGATTACCAAATCCGATAACTGTAATCGTAATCGTACCACGATTACCGGTAATCGTTCAACCAAATTACGATTACGATAACGATTACCGTAATCGTAATCACCCAAAAAAATACGATTACCGGTAATCGTCCAATTAATTACGATTGCGATTACTATTAAATCGTAATCGTAATCGCTCAACGATTACCGGTAATCGTCATTGAAAAACGACAAATAATGAAGTTTTTTCGGGTGGAAAATGAATTTTCCGCTGTTCATATACCCCTCTCTCCTCAGAATCCCTGGAAAAACCCAGTTAGCAAAAACCGTCTTCAATCCGTCTTAAAGACGTCTTATAAGACAAGTAAAGTTGTCTTAAATCCGTCTTTAATCCGTCTTAAAGACGTCTCTAGTTCCGCCCAAACACGTCTTTGAAGACGTCTTACGAATCCGTCTTTAAGACGGTTTTAAGACAACTTCAAATACCGTCTTACGAATCCGTCTTAAAGACGTTTTCAAGACAACTTTGAAAACGTCTTACGAATCCGTCTTAAAGACGTCTTATAAGACAACTTTGAAAACCGTCTTACGAATCCGTCTTAAAGACATATGAAAGGCGTCGGTCACAATGCTCTATAGGTTACGTCTCGAGGAAGCCTAGCTTTCCAAGCTTGCTTGAAAATAGTCAACATTTTCAAAATTTGTGAAAATTTCGTAATTTTCAAAATTTGAGCAAATCTTGTTAATTTTCAAACTTAATGAAAATTTTCGTAATTTTCAAAATTTATGAAAATATTGGTAAAATTTTCAAATTTTCGAACTGTGGACATTTTCGTAATTTTCGAAATTTGTAAAAAAAAGTTGTGATTTTTGCAATTTATCAATATTTAAGGACTTTAAAACGTTGGAGTCAATCTTCTAGCTATCTTGGCTGAAGACGGATTTAAGACGGATTAAAGACGCTTTGTAAGTCTGGATTGAAAGACGTCTTAAAAACCACTTTGGAAGACGGTATTCAAGTCGTCTTGGAAGACGTCTTGGAAGACGTCTTTGAAAACGGATTTAAGACAGATTAAAGACGCCTTGTAAGACTGGATTGAAAGACGTCTTAAAAACCACTTTGGAAGACGGATTTAAGACGGAATACAAGGTGTCTTCTGAAATCGACTTAAAGACGCATTTAAGACGGATTTAAGACAAGCTTAAAAGACGTCTTTGGATCCGCGACCATAAGACGGATTTAAGACGTCTTTAAGACGGAATGAAAAGACGTCTTACAAAAGCCCATTTTAAGCCAGATCGGCAAGCCTGATATTGTTATCTGGGAAGTGTCCCATGAGCCTCCACGACCTAAATTCCGTATCCCAATTTGGTAATCGATTACTCGTTCCTTCCGCGGTAATCGATTACTCCCAGGAATCGCGAATTCCGGGATCGATTAGTAATCTAGCTCGGTAATCGATTACACTAAGTCATCGATTACTCCCAGTAATCGTGACTCCCTGGATCCATTAGTAATCCAGCTTGGTAATCGATTACTTTGATTACTCTAAGTAATCGATTAGGTACTTCCAGTAATCACGAATACCGGTATCAATTAGTAATCCAGCTCGGTAATCGATTACTTTACGTAATCGATTACTCCCAGTAATCGCGATTAGCGTAGGTAATCCATTGAGTAATGTAATCGAAAAGTAATCGATTACGCCCAACTCTGACTAAACATCTCGTGATTCCGTTTGGAAATCCGCGTTACAAAAAGAGCATGAGAAAACATGAAGACGAATGGTGAAATACGTACACATCAATCATTAAGGAAAAAGTATCGAAAATTAGATCGATAGTTAATATTTTTTATGAATATGAGGATCGAATAGAGCTGGTTGCCGTCCGTTCTCAAAACTTATTATCTCTATGTTGAAATTCCTCGAAACCCGAGAATGGGTCTGAAGATGCATGCCCAGAATCCAGCGCGTTGAATGCTGAATCACTCAGCAACTAAACGTTGAAAAAAGCTGCCGCTTGACACTTTTAAGGTTGATGGGTCCGTGTTCGAGAAAACGCCGACATTTGCACGAAATCCGCAATAAATCATTTTCCAAGTGGACATTATCTAGCACTGACAGCACACCCAAGCAGAAAAGAGAAATCAGCGCATGAATCATTGGGCGGAGGCCAGTTCTCTTAAGTCGGAATGAATCGTTCTTTGATAGGATTTGACTCATTTAATTTAAATCATTGAAACGGTTCATTTGAAGACGATTTTCTCATTTGTTGAAAGCTTACTAGTTACTTACTTATTTGATTGATGGTGGAGGCTTGATTATAAAGACTCAGTCAAGGTAGATGAAAAACAGGCTCGACTCAGGGGGCGTGGCCACCTTAAAAAACGAATTCGCCGCCATCTTGATTTTGCCTCTTATTAAGTTTTCTAATGACATTGGAGCTTTTAAAGGGGATTATGTATAATTTTGAATTTAGCTAGTTTGTCTATTCATCTCTCAGGTAGGGGTTTTGTTCTTAGTCGTCTTTCATGCTTAGTGGATGTTCGATTATAAAAGTAAAGAGAGGATCATATATACTATGCAATATGCATTTATGCGCATTAAATTAAGCCGGACCTGGAACCAAACAAGTAATGTTGCGGCTCGACGGACGGTCCCCTTCCGCAAGCAGTCGCGTACTCATCATCCACTGTTTTTCAAGAACCGTCAAGCCGCAACTCTATATGGTTCCTGATCAACATTTTGATCGCGAGACTGCAGACTGATAAGTAAGGCCCTCCTGTCTTCCACCTTTGAATATACCTACTATTCAGCCGGGCTTCAGTCCTGTATAATAGCTGCCACCATAGGTGTAAACATGTATATTTGATGGACATTTTTAGTTCACCGATGATATTTCATTGGTTGACCAAAATAGTACCCTGATCAGTTCAGTGGATGACGGTGTAATGCACAAAAATACTCTAATGTTTAATCTTTTCTCAACCGGTAACATGTGCAAACGTTCTTAAAGAATTAATGGTGATTCCACCGATTGAGGACAAAGTAGCCATAAACTCGTCTGAACTGAGGAGATAGGAGAGGAGAGGAGAGGAGAGGAGAGGAGAGGAGAGGAGAGGGAGGAGGAGAGGAGAGGAGAGGAGAGGAGAGGAGAGGGAGGAGGAGGAAGGAGGAGAGGAGAGGAGAGGAGAGGAGAGGAGAGGAGAGGAGAGGAGAGGAGAGGAGAGGAGAGGAGAGGAGAGGAGAGGAGAGGAGAGGAGAGGAGAGGAGAGGAGAGGAGAGGAGAGGAGAGGAGAGGAGAGGAGAGGAGAGGAGAGGAGAGGAGAGGAGAGGGGAGGAGAGGAGAGGAGAGGAGAGAGAGGAGAGGAGAGGAGAGGAGAGGAGAGGAGAGGAGAGGAGAGGAGAGGAGAGGAGTTCGAACGGTTCATATTGTGATCGGTAATTTATTGCGAACGACTCTGAGTTACCTACTATTTTTTTTTCTCCCAATTAAGAGGCAGGAATGGGAAACTTAAGGACACCGGGAACAGGTTGAAATGTTTGATTTAGCATCATCAAACGAGATTGCAGGCAGGCAGGATAGATAGCGCGCAGGCATTCGAGAAAAAATTAATGCAGTTGTTATGACATAAATGCTACGTGATTCATAGAAGAAAGAAAAAAGAGGGAAAAAATCGAGAAAGCAAGCGAGATCGAAAATAAGCTGGGCATAGTTCACGGGGGGAAAGTCATTGGACTTTTGAGGAAAAGGCTGAGTAATGATCTATTGCATCTAGGAATGTTGAATGTGGTTTGATTTTCGCAGTTGTGTCATGATGCACGCTTCATGCGTACCGCGTACGCCCGTACGGTCTATGCCACCAGCCGAGAAGATTCATTCATTTTCCTTCTCTGAAACTATTTTCTTTTCAGTATAAGCTTACCGCAGTCATTTTCACAGATGATGATTCATCTACATTTCAATCGATTGTGAGTCAATGAGAGGGTTGAATTTTCGTATCCGGGAGAGGATGAGATTGAGACAGGTGATCTCTGACGGATCGCACCCGTCCCCGTGTTTTATCCAAGAGCTCATTATTACCATTGGATCAATGTGTCTCTATAACAAACTTTTGTCACAACAATACAGGGATTAGAGGGCCAGGGCACTCCTTCACACAGAAACAAAATTTGGAGCCATTTCCCCAAAGTTATAACGTCTTATCGGATCGGCGATTGCAGAGATGTTGTCAAATATGGATAAAATGCCACCAATTTTGAAGAAACTCAAACTGAAAATTGGAGAAGACTCCAAAATTTCAAATACTCTCTCAAAATGTGGTCTGAATTTCCCCAAAGTTTTCTCCCTAACTATTGCCGGTGCAACCTTTGGGTAAACAAAACCAAACTATTTTTTTTTTGCAATTCATTGATTAAGTGATGAAGTCATGCTGAAAATTGGATCCACATAAATGTTCTACCTCACTGACTCTCCTGATGCAGTATATAATGTGAGAAATTGGATCCTTTTTGAATGCAAATTCATGCTAATAAATAGCAATCAGTTCTCTTAGTTAAAAATTCCATTGCACCAATGAATTTCGCGTACCTTTCAATGTATTTCCATTTCAAATAAATTCTTGAATAATCACAAGCTAATTTAAAATTCACAGTTATATTGAATGAAGTTCAGTGTTTTGTTCTTGTCGTGCTTACGAAAGCATCGTTGCATCATCGAAATGTGGTCTGAGATCATAAAAAAGTGGCCTAAAATCAGAAAGTAAATTTCTCACCACTTTATCTTTTCTAAACTTTCAAGACCAATTTTTATCACAGAAAACACCTTAAGCAAGTCATTGAAACCAAGACATGTTATTGGAAAGGTTAAATTTAAGCTAAAAAATCTAAAACGCTCACTTTTGAAAACTATTTTTACAGATTTTTGGCCATATGTTTTTTTTTCGATCTCAGTCTATTGCATCGTATACAAACGAATACGAATCTAATACCCATTGGTTATTTCCTACGGTGATAACTCGCTTGTTTGGAAATTGCAGATACCCGTATTGGAAGGCGCTTTTTAATGTCAGACTGCCGCAGTACACAATAAAGCACTTCGATTTTTACATACGTATTTTATTCTCAACTCACCGTTTTCCGTTGGGCCGTTGCTTGATTGATCGTTTCTTGAAATTGAGTCCAAAACCTGGCATGCTAAAAACTATTTACTCTGCAGTTGGTTTCACCAGTGTTGCCAGATTTGAGGTCAAAAGCCGTATGTTTTACTTTGATTCTTATATGAGAAATATACGGCTGGAAGCTGCACATCTGGCAACACTGGGTTTCACGCGCCTTATGCGCATTGCAGATTGCGGTTGCGGGCGTAAGTATAAACTATCGCCGCAATGTTACGGGTAAACAAACTGTGTGCATAGATGGATGGATGCGAGATCACGTGATGATGGTGCGTTCGAGCTCCGACCAATCGTGCAACAGCTTCAGATCGCCCACTACATATGTTATAAAAAGAAAACAAAAAACAAAAAACAAAGACCAAAAAACAAAAAGAATGCACGATAGGAGAGCAATTCGATCGATAAATAGATAGTTTTCATTGTTTATGTCCCTCTTCTCCTTCCGACCGATAGAAGTTTATTTTCACCGCTTTCTAAGCACAGAAACCGTATGTACTACGCCATGAACTATAGGTCTCTTTCCTAACGAGCTATTCTATAGTCATGCTAGAGGCAGTTTAAATGGATAACCAGTGTGAACACCATAGAAGATTTTTAGGTTAGGTTTAAGGTGTAAGACTTTCTATTTATTCCCATGCATTTTGATACGACGAACCGAGGCTTGAACATGTTTTGATCCACTGCACGGTTGCGCTAAAATACATGGGAAGAAATGGAAAAACTTATATACCTTAACCCTAACCTAAAAATCCTCTATAATGGTTCCGTAGGATACCTATTAGACTGTCACTCTAGATAAATGAATTGCTCGTTGCTCTTTCCCTGAATTTTCTCACTACATCCTCTTATTTCCAGTGGGCAGTGTTGCAACCGTACGACCGGGCAATTTTCTACTCCTTATTCCCATTTAAACCTATATGCTAATGGGTTTATACTGATCATCATTCAGATGGTTATACCATCGTCATTTTGCGAGGTAAAAACCTCGAAAATAACCCCCTGAATTACCCTGAGTTGCCCCTGAATTGACTCTTAAATTGCTTGTAGAAAAAGTATGGAAAAAAACCCCATTGAGTAAGAAAAAAAAGCGTCGGAAAATCGGTCTTACTCAAACTGAAATTTTCATACAGTTTAGTTACATTTAAATGACGAAATAATTGAAGATAATAAATTCAATTTTGTCAGAAGCTGGTCAGGTGTGTGAAGATCTCTTTGCTGGAGAGTGGCTGGATAATTTCTTGGTGGGGTTTCATGTGAGAAAAAAAAATAAATCCAAAAAATAAGGAGGGATGCAATTTTATTTAGACAACTTATAGGTTTGTGCTTTTGTGCCGAAATATAATAATTATAGTGAAACACTTTGGCAAAAAGGTTACAACTTTCTTTCATTTTGCTTTAAGAAATGAGGATGTATGAGGAGGGAAGAAAATACAGGAGAGAAGATTAGCAGAAATAAGTATTTGTAAAACACTGAAAAAAATACTGCTTCGATCTAAAAACCCGCCCAGCAAATAATGCATTGCTAAAATTCCAAATTGCGATTTTAGCGACGCGTTTGCAGGCCGGGTTTTCAGCAAAACTTCGCTAATTCAGCAATATTTTTTTCCCCAGTGCAGAATCATGTTTCGAAGAAATGAAAATATTATATGCTATGTACAGTCAGCGAATTAAATAATGACAGTCAACTCCTTAGTTTTCGGCTCTAGGTAGGCCACTTGTAACGCTTGAATTCATTGTTTTAAGTACTGCAACTTGCCTACCTTAACCAAATTCTAAGGAGTCGACTGACATTATTTAATTCGTCAAATTTACATATAATTTTTAAAGTTTAAGGTTAGATGAACGGAAACTTATGAGAGCAGTTCTCAAGTTAAACTTCATGGATGTGAGGTTTTAGACTCTCAAGTTTGACATAGATATATTTTAATTTTTTTTTTTTTTTTTTTTTTTTTTTTTACATTCGCGGTCTTTCTCTCTTCTCTCGTGACTTAATTTTGGTAACATAGAGGTCCTTTTCGGAATATAAGAAATTTCAGTCGTTTCAATTCCAGAAACGAATTGTCTTGAGCAATCGATAGCAACCCACCCCTCCCTCCCACCACACATTTGAGATCATTGGAAATTAACACTTATTTGGAGGTTTAATATAGATTTCTTTTACATGAGAGTTTATTCCTTTTCCATGATTAATAAGTAGAACACAGCGTTAGATGACAAATTATGAGCAGCCACTACTCCGGGATAGAACCGATGCAATAAAGATCAGAAACAGCAATATTTCCATTGTATATGCAATCGAAACACTGACTTCTGTAATCTTTAATGCATCAGTCGCGGTGCCCTGGCCACGCCCCGATGAATTTCCGAACACAAGGTAAGTACCTGGGTCAAGTTACAAATTCATCCTTTCGCGGGCCTCAATCCGCTTCCTTAAATCTAGAAAGGGGGATCCTACTCAATTTCTAATGACTCATCTGCGCTGCCTGCCTCGCCCAAAATAAAAATCTAGTTTGGAAAAAAAAAATTAAAATAATGTTACAAGAAAAAAAAAGGAAAAAGGAAAAAAGAAAAAAGAAAAAAATTAATAAAAAGAAAAAAATGAATGAAAAGAAAGAAAAAGGCACATTATTTTGTTTAAGGTCAATCAGACATTCAGACCTTCGAATTTGCAAAACGAGAGCCCGTGTTAAAATTTGTCAGCTGTCAAATGTCCCCATGTCATCGGTTGTTTCAGTTGCTTAATGTTCCCTATACCGTTTATAAATCCATCCGCCGCTAGAACACTTTTTTTCTTTCAATTTTCAATTAACATTTTGTTCACTCTAGCTGAAAAGGGCCTCTTGGGGGTGGTTGTCGGCGATGAGTCATACAGGATTTCGACAACCCGTTGCACGCCGAAAGAATTTTTATACCGCGATTGAGGCTATGATCACCGCTTCCGCCGCGCAGAGCATCAAAACATTGAAAACTCTGGACATCCTTCAATGATCAAAAGTGAATTTCAATAAACTGATGTTCCCTGCATTTAAACCCATTGATATGTACTGATTCTCCGGGGAACCAATCGATACATTTGCTGGGGCGGTCCGTATAATCTGGCAACGTTGCTTTTCATCCATTTAAACCCACGCAAAACATTGATACAAGGTAGTGCGCTGTGCACCCCGATATTTCGATCTTTTTCCTGACTTTAAATCGACTAGATGTAACGTTGCCAGTTCGCATGCGCCACCTCTATACATTTGACACATTTAATCAAAACAATCGATATATTTGCACAGAAAAAAAAGGAAAGCAATTAAATCTATTGTTCGCAAGCCCGTGGTTTGAGGGAGAGGCTGTACACAGTTTTTATTATTATTATTATTATTATTATTTTATTTTATTTTTGTGTTCAGCATTTCTCAATGATTACAGACTGAATGAAACTGTGGTTTTTAATTTATTATTAAAATAATACCCGGAGGACCATAATTTGAATTTTGAAGCTCTCTCAGTTATTTCGCACGGTTTCCCATGAGTTTCATCATTGAGAGCTTCTGTAATGATGAAATAAAAGTGCGTTGAAACATAAAAGAGAACTTTGAAAATAATACCTTTAAATGCCAGTGGCGAACTTAAAATAACGGGTGCCAGTGGCAAAATAATAATGGGTGCCAGTGGCAAGAAATAGGAACTAGAGTGCCAGTGGCGAACTAGTAACGGGTGCCAGTGGCGAACCAATAAAGGGTGCCAGTGGCAAGAAATAAGAACTAGAGTGCCAGTGGCGAACTAGTAACGGGTGCCAGTGGCGAACTTAACTAACGGGTGCCAGTGGCGCAATAATAATGGGTGCCAGTGGCAAAACCTGAAAATAAAATTAGAATGCTTTTACGTGGACTGAGTGACACTCGAAGCAGCCTTAAAACGGCGTGCGGTCAAGGGAAAGGTAGCTTTAAGACAGCGTACCTCAGGTAAAGGGAGGAAAGAGAGTGAGAATAATAGCAAAATAACAAATAAAATCAATTTCCTAAAATGAAAAATAATCAAATTAATTAGAAAGAGAGAGAGTGACACTCGAAGCAGCCTTAAAACGGCGTGCGGCCAAAGGAAAGGTAGCTTTAAGACAGCGTACCTCAGGAATAAAGGTTGGAAAGAGAGAGAGAGAGAGAGTGACACTCGAAGCAGCCTTAAAACGGCGTGCGGTCAAGGGAAAGGTAGCTTTAAGACAGCGTACCTCAGGAAAGGATGGTTGAGAAATGGATCATTTTTCTAAGGTGCGCGTTCCTTATATACAAAATCTCGCGCATGCGTACTTACATTTAAATCTTATGCAATCGATTATGCAATCGATTATGCAATCAATTATGCAATCAATAAGGTTTGAGAAAATGTTGCATAATCAATTGCGTAATGTATGTGTGAGAGAGAGAGAAGCTTACGTAATGATGGTGAGGCGGCGAGATGATTACGTAACTTACGCGGATGTACTTATTTTAAATCAAAACAAACATAACAGAAGTAGGAACTGTGGTTACATGTTCCTACACAGACCGAATAACAGTAAGGTATGCAGACTTAAAAATACTCTAGAGAGGGAAATTATAGAAAGTAATATACTCGTTTAAAAAAATATTCCCTACTTTAAACTGCTTTTTTGGAACTGAGTGTTTTTTCAACTTTGGGTAGGTACAGGTACACGTAGCTCAAGCTCTTTTGCACCATTTCAGCTCAGGTCATTTTTGAAAAAAAAAAAAAAAAAATGTTTATCTTGAACAGATAAATAAAGTTATATAGGTATAATTTAAAATACGCATGAATATGTGGATTTGATTTGAAATATAGGTAAAATTAGCCATAAAAAAACAACTTGTTTTTCAAGAATTTTTCTTTAAAAAAAAAATTAAAGAATGAAATTTCAAAAAAAAAAAAAAAAAAAAAAAAACCAGTTAGTTACGTTTGTTCGGCTTGTCTAGATGTACTATGACTTGCAAAAGAAAATATACTCATCGCAATTTTTCATGATAAATTTTTCTATTATTTTCCAAAGAGTTAAAGATTTTTCTCCGCGTACTTTCACGATGTAATTCTGTTCAGTTCTGAAACACCTTAAAACCACTAAATATTTTAAAATTGGTCGAGAAAGGAAAGAATAAACATTTCTATGACACTTTCTTTTGAAAATCATAGCAAATTTTAAAAAAAAAAAAAAAAAAAAAAAAAAAAAAAAAAAAAAAAAAAAAAAAGCTTCTTAGGTTTATCTGATTTTACGTGTATTCCTAAGCTCAACTGATCTTACGTGTACCTACCGAAAGTTTGGTTAGTTTACATAGTGAATATAGGGCTTACAATATCCCCTTAACTATAAGAACACGCTTTTTCTCTATTAATCCATAAAAATCTGTAACTCTAAAAGGAGGATTAGAGAGTCTCGATCGCTAGAAATTTGCTAGAACTATTTAACCCTCCCAACCAGGACCTGTGCTCGGGGGTGCAGCTGGGTGTCCCGCGAGCGGCAGTGGCAGTCTCCCATGGACAGGTTAAAAAGTCAGGGTGTAAAAGTAGAAAAAAAGGTCATTAAAGTTGTGAATTTTTACTCAGCGGGTGGCAGAATTTTAACGCCCACCACAATCCAAAATTGAAATTATCTACTTTAGTGGCAAGCAGTTAGTGACCTCCGACCTTGGTCATCACTAAAAAGTTGAACATTTTATGAATGTTGGGTCAGGTTTTTAGAAATGTCACGTTTTGTTATTTTTATTATTTATTTATTTATTTTTTTTCAACTAGCCGATGACTCCACCGGTTGTCCAAAAGATTACACAGTTTATAGTTCAGTGTATGACTTTAAAACACGAAAGCACTCTGATTTTTATTCTTTTCTGAGCCGGTGGATTCGTTGCTGACTTTATAAAAAAAATAAAAAAATAAAAAAAACAAAAACAAAAAAAAAACAACCTAAGGATGGGTCCACTATATGACTGAGAAAAGATTACATTTAAATTTATGAGTATTTTCGTAAATTAAGTCATACACAGAACTAACCAGTGTAATCTTTTGGTCAACCGGTGGAATCATTGGTAAATTAAAAAATGACATCAAATATGTACACAAAACGGCAGATCTGAAACATATCAATGTCTTTTAACTTATTTGAAGCAAAAAACGTAAACTTTTCACGTCCAGAATGACCCATCTTTTGATTTCGTGAGCTCCGCTCTTCAGACGTAGGGCGGGCGTGATACTCACGTGTGCCAAAGTGCAAAAGGTGCCAAAGGAGGTGGAGCGTGCGAGTTCCATAAAATTAAATTTCCGTTCTTATTTTAAGCGCGCTCCTTTTTCACCTTGGACCGCTGCAGCGATAGGCACGCGGTTAGCTCATCAGCGGTGGCTCTCAATGGGCGGAAATTTGCATTTCGGAGACCAAAAATCAGCAAAATAAAATCACATTTAATGACTATCATTTTGAAGCTGAACTGATTTTAGACTCTCTTATGAACATTTGTCCGCTAAAATCATGTGTTATAAGTGGTTCAAGTGAATACAATTTAGTGCGGTGCAAGAGCTTTTAAACGACAGACTCAGGCAATTTTAACTTTTCGACTTTTGGCCGCCGAATTGACTGTTTTTGCCCACCGCGCTGCGGTGGGATTGACGGAGCCCGGAGGACGTAATAATCGAATCGGTTTTTGTTTGCATTCATTCTGCGTTGCGTTAAAAAGCAATCTATGGACATGTGTTTAATGCGAATTTTGTACATGAAGTGACTCATTTTGCTTCTTCTTGTTCTTCTTCTTTTTTTTGGAATAAGTAAAAGAAATCAGACTGTGTGAGACGGAGCGGAGGGCGGGAAAAGTCGTGGTAGACGGAGCGACGCGACAAGCAGGAATGGATTGGCGGTCGTTGTTGAGGCCGGAACAAAACGCTGCCGCTTGCTCCAACGAATTATTTTCAAGAGAAAAAAAAGGAGAAAAAACAAATTTCTCTCCTGCTCCCCTTCCCCCAAAAGGATGGCAAGGGGAGAGAGGGCATTGCGTCTAGCTGTTAACCGAAAGAAAATCTTCCGTGTCGATGTTGACATTAAGAGGTTTACTACCTACCATTAAAATCTACCAAACATTTTTCTCTTCGGTCAAAACTTTGATTGACCCTTGTGTGCGCCGAAGGAGGAGGGGAGGGGGTTAGTTTTAACTTCATGCCGCAGCTTTTTGAAGATAAAATGCTGAAATTTCAACAAATAAATTCATCTACCTTCCGTGTATTCCTTGATGGGGTTATTTAGAATCTTCCTATACCAACAATCGGAAATTAATTTTCATAAACTTTTCCCGTATTTATATAAACAAGAACCACAACACATCATCAACATATTTTCGTGCAGTTTGAAAGGGGGGGGGTATATTTTTCTTCGTGTGATCTTGTAGCGTACATTAATATGTTGTTTTAGAAAATGTAATATTTTTGTGATTATCTGACATAAATTTCAAAATTCAAAAGATGAAAGAAACAATAACTGTCACAGTTATTTTTTATTTTTTTTTTTTTAATGTTTGAACTTACTGTCCTTTTTTGGAAATTTCCTGAAAAAAACATTTAAAATCAGACATGAACATTAACTAAAATATTCTGAAGACTGCTTTAGTCTTTAGTACAGCGATTCGTCTTGATTGACATCAGGGGACCGCTGGTTCCAAACAAACTCTATGGTTCAATGTCATTTTAAGCGCATTTTTGAACTATAAAATGGCTATAAAATGCGGCGAAGTACAATGTGACCTTTTTGCGAGTATGACTTCTAGGTCAAAAATTCTTAATTATGCCCGATTCCATGATTAAAACTTCCGAAATCAACAATAAATGACATAGATTAGCTTATGCATTTGGAGATTAGAATCACCCAAATGATGGTATCAATGTTATTTCCGGATGGGCGGAAATTCGAGCGATTCTATGAACACCGCAAATGCATCGTTTAGTCTGTAATATCTTCTTGACTCCGGCAGTTTTGGTCATGGAACAAGGCAAAACTGAGCATTTTTGAGAATGAAAAATTCGTAACCGCTACAAGGCCGCAATGCGATCTCTTGAATTAATAACCGAAGTTTCCGTTAAAAAATTCGCAAATGGGTAGATTGCATTGAACCACCAGAGTTTGTTTTAAACCAGACGTCTTCCAATGGCTGCAATATTGACACGGTTTATCGTTTTACTAAAACAGCCCATTCCTCTCACTGAGCGGCGAGGAATGCGCCTGGCACGCGGTGAGATGATTGGTCCATCGAGCGATCGGACGATCACGGATGAGCCAGTGCGAAGATGCGCTACTCGTGTCTAATTGACTCCCCCTCCCCCTCCCCCTCCCCCTCCCCCTGCATACCTCGCATTTTTCTCATCTCTCCGAAATTCTCGATACTTTAGGGCTTAAATACATCTTTATTGCCACACGAGAGTAGGAGAAACAGAGAGTTGTGGATAAGGGGAGAGGGGAGCTCATCCATGATGGCGTGATGCACAACAGACAGCACACAATTCCTGAATGAACCAATAAACCGGTGAGGAGACAGGAGAGCCGGTGTCCCAACGAAAACAATTGGAATTTTTAATCTGTGACTCACTCTCGAGTCATTTTTATGTGCCCCCCTCCCCCACCCCAAACCACCTTCTCAATACTTTTAACCACCCACCTGCCCCCTCTTCCCTTCGCTATGACCAGCGCGTGGTCACAACGGGGCCCGGGCTGGTCATCATCTGGCATATCTTAAGCTGCGCCGCGTCGCACACAGTATCGAAATGTAGATTTTTCCGGCCATGAACTTTTGTCTTTTTGGGCTTTAAAACAGTTTAGCGTTGATAGTCTTCTGTAGGAACCACGTTTTTTTACTCATTCTCAGCTCTTAATCGAATATTTTCCCCTGTTCTTTGTTCACGGTGACCTTGATTTTTCGTCGTAAAATAAAGTTTTGATCCCCTGTGCGCCGCGCTGCCCGCCAGCAATCAGAGATGTATCCATGAATCTTTCTCTCTCTCTCTCTCTCTCTCTCTCTCTCTCTCTCTCTCTCTCTCTCTCTCTCTCTCCTCCCCTCCCATTTGAACGCATGCGTTTTAAAAGGATGGAGGTAAAGGCCAAAGTCACGTGAGGACAATTTTTATTCACTCCTTAAAAATTCCTCCTGAAGATAGTTTGGAGGAGCGCACCAAATTTTTTATCGGCTCCTCTTCATACAGGCGTAACTAGGCAATTTTTCAAGGGGGAAATTGGGGCATCGGTCACACCCCGGGCACCCCCGAAAAAGGGTGAAACAGACTGCATATGGGCACTTTCCCCCCAAAGTTTGCCTCTTATTGCACCGGCAATAGCTGGGAAAACATCGTTAACTTTGTGCGTGGTTTAGATCAAAAGTTAGGGGAATATTCGATAACTTTGAAGTCTCCTCCAATACTTTCAGGCAGAGTTTTCTCAAGGTGTGCGACATCTACCCCAAAAAAGGCAACATTACCAAACTATCACTTTTGAAACAGGACCTAAACTTTCGGGAAATAGTCCCAACTTTTCTTTCGAGTATATGAAATGATAGAGCTTATTTCTGAAAATCATATGTTTTCATTTCTTTTTATTTTTTTTATTCCCCAGTTTGTATTTTTTTCTCTTTTTTTTGCAGTTCTGTATGGAGAGGCGCCAGCTCCACGCCCCACCCCCTCCCCTATTTACGCCCATACCTCTTTTCACGAGACTTTGGCTCAATAAATAGAAACGTCCCGTGAACCTTACATGTGGATTCTTCAATGGTGGTCTCATCAGTTGTGGGCCGAGTTCATTCTAAATCCTGATGATTGACCTAATGTTAAGGATGAGTTTAATAACCCTCTAACAATAAGTATCAAGTAAATCAGTCGACGCACCGTCATTCAAATCAAGCTAATATATAGGTAGATAAATATTCCTACTCCCTAGTACTTGTTTTTGCATACATCATTAATTGAAGGCGCTGGGTGAAGCGTTCCTTAAGCGGTGAGGTGTCCGCTACTCAACGTTCTTAGTTTAGAAATAATGAATTGAAACCATGAGAAACAGATTACAGAAAACGAGTATAGGCATGCATGGTGCTACTTTCTGAAAGGTTGACTGATGACTCTTGAGTTCAATAAAAGCGCCTGATCTCTGAGGAAGTTATAAGGTGGATTGAGATGTATTGCGCAATCTATACTCTTTATCAAAATTACATTCGAGGGTCGTTCAAGAAGTAAGTCCCTCCCCATCACCAGCTTTACAGTTTTGATCAGAAATATACGCGGGGAAAAGATAAATGATTAACTTGAGAATATTTCTGATCGATCTGCGTGATCAGAGTTATATGTAGTCGAAGCCTTAGCGTGTGCGAGCGACGCGTTTTTCCTCGCGGCTCGCGTCGACGCTCCCACCGCGGATTTTTGAATGTACAGGTTGACTAATTTTGTCCCCTAGATAGTGTCGACACACGCCACTATGACAAACGCGTCTTACGCACGCGCTTTGCGAGGCTTTTACAGTAAATCTAATCACGCAGAACGATCAGAAATATCACAAATATCCTCAAGTGAAGGGGTTTCTCCACCAGCGAATTTAAAAGCGCGAATAAACTGATTGAGCCAATGAGCTGCCTTGCAGTCGATAGGTCGAGTCTGATGTATCGACAACAAAGAAGCACATTGGCTCAAGCAGCCAATTCGCGCTTTTAAATTCGCAGGTGGAGAAACCTCTTCAACCATATATCTTTCACCGCAAAATTATTCTTATAAAAACTGTGGATTTGGTGAGGGGGAAAACTTACTTCTTGAACGACCCTCGCATGGTCGACTTAGCTTTCAGGACCGCTCAGAGACAGGGGTCCCGAGGCCATAGTTGGCTTTTGGGACCTTTTTTTTTTGCAGGATGGCGAGTATTTTCAATTCAAATACACCGTGATAACCAATTACCAAAGTAGAGGTAGTATCAAAACCCATTTATTCTTCTTCTTCTTCTTCTTCTTCTTCTTCTTCTCCTTCTCCTTCTCCTTCTCCTTCTCCTTCTCCTTCTCCTCTCCTTCTCCTTCTCCTTCTCCTTCTCCTTCTCCTTCTCCTTCTCCTTCTCCTTCTCCTTCTCCTTCTCCTTCTCCTTCTCCTTCTCCTTCTCCTTCTCCTTCTCCTTCTCCTTCTCCTTCTCCTTCTCCTTCTCCTTCTCCTTCTCCTTCTCCTCTCTCTCCTTCTCCTTCTCCTCTCCTTCTCCTTCTCCTTCTCCTTCTCCTTCTCCTTCTCCTTCTCCTTCTCCTTCTCCTTCTCCTTCTCCTCTTCTCCTTCTCCTTCTCCTTCTCCTTCTCCTTCTCCTTCTCCTTCTCTTCTCCTTCTCCTTCTCCTTCTCTTCTTCTCTTCTCCTTCTCTTCTCTTCTTCCTTCTCTTCTCTCCTTCTCCTTCTCCTTCTTCTTCTCCTTCTTCTTCTCCTCTCTCTCCTCTCTTCTCTTCTCTTCTCCTTCTTCTCCTTCTCTCTTCTTCTTCTCCTCTCTTTCCTCTCTTCTTCTTCTTCTCTTTCTTCTTCTTCTTCTTCTTCTTCTTCTTCTTCTTCTTCTTCTTCTTCTTCTTCTTCTTCTTCTTCTTCTTCTTCTTCTTCTTCTTCGTTTCCTTCATTTATAAAAACAAGTGAGGTAAACATACCTTATACCTGGCAAAAATTATCCATACATGCGTCTATGCCAATAACCGATTCCCTATACAGATGAGTGTGGATATGTATGGATCCATGTGGATAAGTATGGATCCATGTGGATATGTATGGATCTCTATAGGGAATTGGTTACGGACCTTATATACCTATATGGACCATTTTTGCCATGGTAGGTGTCGAGACCCACCAGCTCCCCCAAAATTTGCAGTAGTGGTTGGCACTCTAGCTGTTTCATTCTCGGAAAAGTAAGAGTACGGCGGCAATAATGCTCCATGTTCTGGATATATCCGCTGTTCTAAACTAGCTAAGCAGCTTGCCCAGTTTCTGGGGGGAGGGGGGCATAAAACAGCATTATTGCCGTTGTGATATTATTTTTCCGAAGGAAATTAAACGAGGTGCCAACTGCTGATGGTGCAAATTTTAGGGGTAACATTTACACACATCTGGAGTGTGCACATTTAGACCATATTTTCAAGTTCGTAAGAATCCACTTCTTGTCCAAGTGTGCGGCGCTGCGTTGGGTCGGCATAGTAATCTCTACCTTGCACGCGGTAATCATATACTTTTGCACGTACTTACACAAAAGTATTCATTCATTCGCCTAATTATCGTGCGAAGCGCGGCTTCGATGATTCACACTTTTTGATCACGTGATTTTTTCGGTTTGTATACTGGAGGTATCATGCTATGTTCCCTTTGCTCCTACCGCTGTAATTGTTATTTTTGCTGATCGGCATTGTTGCCAGAATTTATTTTTCATCTTGTTAGATCTAAGAGCGCACTCTGTAATGATTTGTTTTAATCGTTTTGCATGATAAAAGATCCCTATAGTCACAGTAGCGGCACCTGATACTGCTCGTCAAATATGACAACAACTGATTCTCCCAGTATAAGCAAATTTTATTATTTTACCGGTATTTCTCATCAGTTGTGCATTTTTTTTTTTTTTTATAGCGCCACTTGAATAGTTTTTTCCGCTACGGTGGATGACACCTCGGAGCTTGTACTCGTCCCGCGAGTTGCGGCGAGAATTGTAACTCAAACGGTGAGAGACAACACTAAACAACGCTTCTGATTGGCTTCGAATTAGTTTTGGTAAGTCTGGCGTTGGATGTCCCGCTAAAAGTTCCGAGCCTCAAATCTTAACCCAAACTTAACATGGGCTTCTTAAAATTTTATTTCATTTGTCAGTTTGCTCTCCGCTCAAGAAAAATGAGCATTTTTTTTTCTTTTTACCGAAATTAACTTTGACAGGTATTACTGCCGATTGTATCTTTTCATTGTTCGATTGAACAAGGAGAATCACAAATGAAGTCAGCATGATGTCCCAAAGAAAACAGAAAAGGGTTACACAGAATATACGCAGGACTGCAGCTGCACATATTTTTAAAACTGTAACATAGAAAGAAAAATTTAATTCGCATTTTCTGTGGATGCATAAAGGATCGACTCGCGGCAATTTTAAGGACATGCACTCTATCATTTTCACTTCGTTATAATAATATGTGAAGGAGTCTAGGTATCAATACACAACATTTTTCAAATTCAATCCGGGATTAATAAGCATAACATAAGTCCATCATAAATTATCTTTGGCTATACGAAGCTATAATATACTTTTAACAGCTATAGGCACATAATTCTTTTAGTTGCAATCAATGCCATATCCAGGAATTCGCCTTTCTCTCTCTTTCTTTTTCCATTTGAGGTGAGCCCATGTGTTAGAAAATGAAAGCGTTAGGTTAGGGAGCTGAAGTCACGTGGTCGGTGATAACCCCTTCACCCATCCTTTCCTAACAAATATGTTTAATTGGGCATAGAAAAAGAGAGAGACACATTCTTGGATATGGTTGCAATGATAGCGAGTTCTTTAAGAAGATCTTTACGACAGATGAAATGAATGCGAATGGCCGAAATATTATGAAAGTAGTTTTGAGAAGCGAATCACCATTCAAACGCCAAAGTATGCCGAAGCTTTATTTTTTTTCTCAAATTGCGGCCGTAAAAAATAATAATGATTTTCCCGCTTAATCGCATGTTATAGACCGTCACTCATCACATCTGCATAGGTAATAATTGAGGAGTTCTTTGCAAAAACCACATATATAAAGGAAAGGGTATGCTCGTTCTCAACAATTCATATTTCAAAGTGTTATTGTGTGTGCCCCTAATAAGTTAAACGGATCATTAGTTTTATCTGACAAATGGCTTACGCTGTAATATATTGTTAGGTGAGAAAGAACAATCCATTTAACTCATCAGGAACACACACAATAACTTTTTGAAATATGATTGTTGAGAACGAGCCCTCTGTTTTATACGTGGTTTTTGCAAGGAACTCCTCAATTGTGGGTTGATGATATACCACCGCAGTGCAGCCGTGAATAATATGCATTCAATCTGCGGGATAGGGGAGGGGGGGGGGGGAGCAGGTGGACTGAGAGGGGAATTCCCAGAAAGCGGATTCGTTCTCTGTTCCAGATAACGCACCGGTGGAATGAAACTGACCGTGCTCTTAAAAAAAAGCTTAAACGATGTTTCGGGGAATGAGGTCTATCCAAAAGGGAAATTCCATAAAGTATTCAAAGATTTCGAAGAAATACCTGAGTTGAACACGGTGTACTTACCCATTGAGATCACGAAGAATATTTCAATCGCTCAATCTTCTTCGTGTCCTAGTATTTCTAAGTTCTTGAATGAGTCATACATCTGAGCTGCTAACGTGATAAATCATCGCTGAGAGGATGGAGCTTTGTGCGGAGGCTTCAGGATCATTTTGCCTTCTTCTCTCTTTGTGTCCAAAAGAAAATGCATTAGAAAAGGATGATCGCATAGAGATATAGGATATAATAGCTTTAGCCCGTGTTTTCATCCTTTTCCAACACAGGCATTGAACTGAGCAGAGAGAGAGAGAGAGAGAGAGAGAGAGAGAGAGAGAGAGAGAGAGAGAAAGAGAGGAGAGAGAAAGAAGTTTCCATAGTGGTGCATCGAAGAACTTATTGTCTCTCTCTTTTTGTCTATCAGAAAATCGATGATTGTCTGAGTTTTCAGGCCGCCAAACTACATATGATGGTAGATTTTGCGCACCAATGACCGAATATCCACGTGGAGGCTATATACTCGTACATTAAGGATCCAATTCGATTGTCTGTCGAGGCCTTTTGTGCAAACATTCGAGGATCTCCCAAAGAGGTGTCAATATGTGATAGGTTCTCTAAAGTATACCACGTACGGCTAGACATTCTACCGTTACAGTAGGTACAATTTTTCATTTTCCGCGAAATGTTATCCTATAGACCGTTCTAGTGATTACATTATGCTCGATCAAAATTGGATTCAAACAAATGTTCTATCTCAGTCACTCTTCTTATGAAGTTACTCAAATGTGAGATTGGATATCCACATTTTTGGATGCCAACGGGGCTCTTGCAAACTTTTGCTGCGAGCAAATGAATAGTCCTCTCTAATGTTAACACCAGCGAAAATGACGAAAATCACACTAAGAAAGTCTAAAATTCAATTATAAACTCACATAACGGCTTAACGCAGGTATCATGGGAGATTCCTGTCTATATTACTTTCACCAAAACTATCAGTAAACCTCAAGTAAACTCGTGGCGGCCAAGATCCAAAAACTTCTCCAAACCTCTCCCTTTTATTACCTTCCTCTTTCCTACCTCAATCTCCTCTCTTTAAAAACTTTTCTTTCAAAATCTGTTATTTTAACCTTACCTGAGAGATGCATGATTGTGCGTGAGGTCTCTCAGATTCAACTTACAAACTAGCTGATATCAAAGCGACCAAGTCCCCTCCCCCCCCCTCTTCCCCCCCTTTTCTACTCCTGTGTTTCTTCTAGCCCCCTACCCCTTAGATTTCAGCCTGAGATTTTATCTCTGATCTTCATTATTCCGAATAATTATTACAATCTGTTGGCTGCGCTCAACGCAAACCATTGCATAACTCATAAATTGCAGACGCATAAAAGTGCAAAGGATTTAATGCCCAAAGGCGCTGATATCCGAAGAACCAAGTCAAATTTTTTTTTACCCCCCGCACCTTTCTTCTGCTTCCTCTTCTACTTCATCCTCTTGCTATAGTTCACTCAAAAAAAAGAAAAAAAAAAAAAAAAAAGTCAGAGAAACAACTTGGCGTTGACCTGCCAACTTAGAGTTTACTAACACCATATTAGCTTTTGCGGGTCAACGCCAAGTTGTTTCTCTGACTTTTTTTTATTTGTTTTTTTTTTTGGTGAGTGAACTATAGCAAGAGGATGAAGTAGAAGAGGAAGCAGAAGAAAGGTGCGGTGGGTAAAAAAAATTAGACTTGGTTCTTCGGATATCAGCGCCTTTGGGCATTAAATCCTTTGCACTTTCATGCGTCTGAAATTTTATGAGTTATGCAATGGTTTGCGTTGAGCGCAGCCAACAGATTGTAATAATTATTCGGAATAATGAAGATCAGAGAAAAAATCTCAGGCTGAAATCTGAAGGGATAGGGGCTAGAAGAACACAGGAGTAAAAAGGGTGGGAAGAGGGGAGGGGGGGGGACTTGGTCGCTTTGATATCAGCTAGTTTGTAAGTTGAATCTGAGAGACCTCACGCACAACATGCATCTCTCAGGTAAGGTTAAAAAAACAGATTTTGAAAGAAAAGTTTTTAAAGAGAGGATTGAGGTAGGAAAGAGGAAGGTAAAAAAAGGGAGGGGTTTTGGAGAATTTTGGATCTTGGCCGCCACGAGTTTACTTGAGGTTTACTGATAGTTTTGGTGAAAGATATCAGGCTGGTTTTGCGATTTATTCCTATGTTTAGGGTTGAGGTTGAGGTGGGTCAGTCATAAAGAGATATTTTGACAAAGATGTTTTTCCCAAAGCAATGATTATGAAAAGTTGAATCCATCATAAGACACATCAATAGAGCAGAATAAAATAGCAAGCGCAATCCCCCCCCCCTCTTTTCATTTTATTTTTTTATTACAAGCAATAGTAGAAAAAAAAGCTAAGTTGCTATGTTTTTCTTCTTTAAGCTTTACCTAACCCTTTAATTTGAATGTCACTGATGGAGCTAAGTCAATTCTACACGAGGAAAAAATTCCCTTTATGAATTTCAAAGTAGTAAACTGTTTCTGATACTTTACTAATAATAGTTTTGCACTATTAATATTATTAAAGCGACAATATTTGAAATTCAGCAGGCATAGAGCTTAAAGTTTGAAATGTTTTTGGCACCCTGAAAAGATCAAGGATCAGTAATGCGTGATTTTAAAAATGAAAAAAATGTAAGTTACTTAGCACTCAGCGAGCTGAGAACACGGATGTCTTTACGCCAAGGAATAGAGCACGAGTCTATGTATTTAATCACTCTTTACTAGTGGTTATAATTGTTATTCGGAAGTCATTGGTGAGCTTAAACGAAAGATTTCATTACGGTCTTCCTCTTGGGTCTTCCATTTTTAAAAGACACACTCAAGTAAAATTGCAAAATAACGTTTGCGTTGTGACGGTATGGCTCATCAGGTTTTACAAAAACTGGTTTGTGCAACAAGAACAGTGCAAATCTGGCAACTCTGTATTCCATCCTTTCCAACTATTGTAAAGTACTGACTCGAGGGAGTGCACTGTGCATCCTCAAAAGTTTGGCCCTTTACGAGGGTTTAAATGGATGGATTACGTTTTTGCCAAAGTGCACGCGAAGCTCTGGTTCCTAACATATACAGTATCTCCAATCAGAGTGTTTCCAAAATCCTATTCTTCTACAAACATTTATCACAGGTCTTGACTAAACCATCACAAGAGCTCACATATTATGAGAGTGGTGTTCTGGAAAGTAGCAGTGTGGCAAGTAGCCTGGAAAATTGCCTTAAAAGGCATTGTTTTGCAGCTGGTCAGCACATTGGTGGATCCAGCCGTTGCGAACGGGGGGGCTAACCTGAGATTTTCACCCCCCGGAGACCTCCTTTTCCTTTTTTTCCCCATTGTTTTCCCCTTCCTTTTCGGCTATTTTTTTTGGGGCCCAACGAAGGGGGGGAAAGGCAACTGCCCCCCCCCCCCCCCCCCCCCCCCCCCCCTATATCCCCTAATGCGTCAGAACAGGTTTTTACCCATTGTCAACGAATAAGTTTGTCTCGGTGTTCTTCAGTATAGCGGGCAACGCTACTCGTCAGAACCCGGTATATGCTCAGATTATGAGAGCTCTTCTGTAAGAACTATATAGTATCCTTTATTTGACACTAAGAGAGTTAGAGAAGGGTTGGAGGTGGAAAAGAGACTTACTTGTTTAACACTTGATTGATTTGTAACAGTGAGCAAACTAGCACTTCATGCAATCTCTTTGAAGCAATTGATGATTGAAGTAGAAACAGCAATCTGCTAATAATAGGGATTCTGAGACTAGGAGCTCATTGGAGTTGCCTGATCTTAGAATATACATTGCTAACAGAAGCGACACATAAAAACATATATAATCGTACGGACAACATTTGTCAACACTTCTACAAGCGCACAAGCACAGCACAAGACAACTATCCCAATTCTTTGCAAATGCACTTTGAAAACTTCGGAGGCTTCCAAGAAAGTTACCCGGAGATGGATGCTAACAAAGAGCGGATTTTTTTAAAAAACATCACTGCACTTTCTGTAATAAAGGGATTGAACCACGATTGAACAGAACTGCCGGAATACATAACCTCAAATGTCAAATTGTCTTTGTGTTGCCAGTGTTGCCCTCTGATCTGCCAAGATTTGCCGAGAAATCAGAACTAAGGAAAAAACTAATCGATCGAAGAGTATTTAAGTATGTAGAAGGAATTTTATAAACAGAAAAACAGACGATATAATATAATAATGTTGATTAAAAACCACTAATAATATAACGGACAACAACAAGACAGATCACGAGTTCACTCATTGTCAGTTCACTTCAAGAGTCGCGACGCGCACACAGGCCGCGCATCCCGCCCGCTGAGCCGTTGTTCTCGTCCATCTCTCATTCTCTAACTGTCTTCGCGACGATGCTCCTCCGTTCCGTAGCGGTATGTGGAGAAATGGCTGGCTGTTCGAATGGAAAATGGCGATTTTACGTTAATTTCAATCATTGATATCTCCCTTAATACAGTTCGAAATTCAATGAGACCTGGCCTAAAACCTTCAGAAAAGCATAACAAATCTTTCTATATCAGGTTATATGGGGGGTTTTATCTGCCGTTATTCCGCAATCTGAGCGCAAAAAACGAGCGGCCGAAACGCAAAAATTCTGAATTTACGCTAATTTCAATTAAAGCTATCTTCCTTGATATTGCTCAAAATTCAACGAGACCTGGCCTAAAACCATCAGAAAAGCCTAACGAATCTTTCTATATCAGGTTATATGGGGGTTTCATCTACCATTATTCCGCTATCCGTGCGCAAAAACGAGGGTGCGAAACGCAAAAGTGAATCGGCAAGAGGCAAAAAAAAACGCGAATAAATCGATGTTTTTTGGAAATATCTCCGTTGTTACTCATCCGATTGAAAATCTAATTAGTGAGCGGCACATGCACACCTCAAGACGAATCGAACAGTACCAGGTGTTATGGGGTTTTAATGAGCGGTTTTCTTGGAATCCTAGGCAACAGATCATATAACGCTTAAATTGACTAAAACGAACTGATCGGTGTATAATAAGTGTCCGCGGACGCCACCTTCTTGCTCGGGGGTTTTGGACTTGGCCTGGTGGCTACCGCCACTTATGATGTCTTTTGCTCTGCCGAAACACACAGATACGTCTCAATTTAGATGGGAATCTATATCACACATATAGTGTTATGGTACCGATGCACTATGGTCTAAGATCGGAAAAAAGTGGCCAAAAATCTGTGAACAAAAATTAATTAAAAATCATCGTTTTCGATCTTTTGGGCTGAATTCAAAACTTTCCGGTGAATTTTGAGGCTTCAATTACTTGAGTTTACAGTGTTCTCTGTATGACTAAAATTGGCCTTGAAAGTTTATAATTAATAAATTGAAGAGAAATTTACTTTTGATTTTTGGCCACTTTTTGACGATCTTCGACCACGGTGCGATGAGTCCATATCCTAGAAGTCAGTATGGCCATAAGAAACAGGGAGTGAAACAAGGACAAAACGTAGAGCGTCCTTCGATATAACTGTGATTGTAAATTAATGAGATGATGTTTTGAAAATCTAGTTGGCACGGAACCATATACGTATTTTAAGGTACGCGTAGTCATCTGCAGGGATGCGAACCGGAACCGGAACCCGAGAACCGGAAGAACCCTTCTTTTTGACAGAACCGGAACCAGAACTGGAACCTGGATCTTCGGTTACGTCAGAACCGGAACCAGAACCGGAACCCGAATTTAAAGTCTGAGAACCGCAAATGGAACCGGTTCCACAGAGGTTCGCCTAGAACTCGATTCACTTTGAGCTCTTATGTTCACTGTAATCCGAAATTGCCGTTTTGCATGATTCAAATTTTCCACGAATCTTACTTTTTCAAAAAGAATTTCGGAAACATGCTTGGGATACATTTTGAAGTAAGTATTTTAACCTGAACTTGATCTTCAAATTGCAAGAATCAACTCTTTCCTCCTGTTATTTTCATGCGGAATGATAGAAAACAATAAATCTTATTCACTGCAAAAGCCCTAAAGTTTTTTCCTGCTTGAAAGCAGTTCATTAGGGAAACATAAAGAAAAGAAAGAGCCGGGAATCGGAACCCGGTTCTGGAAACGGTTCTAGAACCGGAACCGGTTCTAGAACCGGAACCGGTTTCAGATCCATGCTGGAACCGGAACCGGGACCGGTTCTAAATTTATCAGATGATTTGGAACCGGAACCGGTTCCTAATTCCGAAACGGTTCGCATCCCTGGCCATCTGTATGTATTATAAAATCTATCTGTATGTATTATAAAATATAAAATCTGCGGAAATCAAGTAAGTTCCGTTTAGTTGCGTGTTTGAAGATGTAGATCCGATTTCTTACGGGAAACCATAAACATATGAGATTGAGTGAAACAGAACATTTGGTTATAGATCAATTTTTTTCCTTGACATCATACTAAAACGGTCCATCGAATCTTTGGTGGCAGCAAAGAAGCATGATTTAAACGGTCAGTCTCCCTGTGTTTCGCTTGTTCCTACACCCTCTCACTCTCTCACCATCTCACCCCCTCACCCCCTCACCTTCTTACCCCTCACTGGCGCAACCAGGATATCTTCCATCTCTCTCATTTCCCATTTGAATGTATGAGTAGGAAAAGAACAGAAGGAGGGGGTTTTATCCCCTTGTCCATCCTTGTCTAACATACGTTTCTTAATGGAGAAAAGAGAGTCGAGATGAAGAAACTCAGGGTGCGCTACTGTTACCCCTCGAACCCTGCTCTACCTAAATTTTGTTGCATAGACGACCTGACGTCTCAAAAAATTGTATGACGCTTCAAGTTTATAATGTTGTGGTGACAAAATTATTATTTATGATTAGTCGAGGAACACGGGTGAGAAACAAACACTGTCTGCGCCTGTTTCAACCCAGACGCAACAAACAGTGCTTGTCAAAGGAAGGGCGGTGAACACTGAACGGGGAAGGGGTTTGACAACAAGAGTTGTTGGGGTCAGAGGAGAGCGAGAGGGAAGAAGAGAGGAAGAGAGAGATCATAATTGCGCGAAAAAGATTTTCTGTGACAAGAGAAAAAATATTTAATTTTTCACGTTACATGCGAGAACCAACGCGATGTGTATGCGCAATGTTGCCAGGTCCTGACCACCTAAAACCTGCTCATATTTGAACTATTCTCAGAATATTGTATGATTTGTTTTTTTATTTGTTTGTTTTCTTCATTATAATTTTTTCCTGATTTCAGATATTGCGATAACGGCGGGGTTTGAAGAATTCTCAAAAAACTGCGGAAAAGGTACGAATGAACGTTCATTGATGAGAGAGGCTAGTACTTTTACTTTTTATAGGGGTAATTTTCATTTTTTTCGACATTGATGTCGGGTAATTTACCTACATTGCAGGCGGATTTAAGGAATCTATGCCTTCCTGAATGCATCGTGGTCAAAATCATAAATGTACTCTCTGAAATCTAAATGTCATGTGTCTCTAAATGTATGTTGCTCTCTTATTTTTTTACGCACTTTAAGCTCGATCAATCAGCTTTTCTAAAAAATAATTAATGAAATAAAGTTATTCATTAGGTTCCAAAATTGAATCTTCCCCGATCATGCAGCCACCTATTAACGATCGATAAATCCGGTTTGACCACGCCAGTGTATAAAACGCAAAAAAAAAAAAAAAAAAAAAAAAAAAAAAAAAAAAACAATCGATAACATTTTTTTCGTGGTGACCAATACTTTGAAAGGTTTACTCATTTTTCCAATTTCTTCGGGAACATTTAAGAGCTTTTTGCTCTATGCAGAGGCACTTTTCCCCCGAAATGATATTAGTTATTTTACAAATTTAATTTAGAAGCTGAAAAAATTGTCCCTTTTAACTATAGGAAATTTCGGAAGTTTTTAGAACCAAAATCCTTAACATTGGTTCACATCTTCAGATTCCATTTTCGTTCAACATTGGAAATGTTTGGAACTGTCCGATTCACCCACTCCTTCCCTATGGAACAGCCTGGAAAGCCTCCCCCCCTCCGCTTTGCACCGCATCATGCTCTCAAAATTTGACAACAGTGCAGTTTTTTTAATAGGTGCAGTTATCGGGACTTCGGAGAGGAAAAAAGTGTTAACAGGTAAATCGTCCCAGGGGAGCAGAGCAGTCACCGGGTGCTATAATGTTGGACCATTTGGTGGAAAGGCAATCTGTTTTTGCACCCCCACTTTTCGCTCGCTAGTCGGATCTATCTTCACAGAATACTAAATACTCACACACTTTATAATACGCCAGTGGCAGGTGAGCGGGGTAAGGAGAACAGAGAAGAGAGAGAGAGAGAGAGAGAGAGAGAGAGAGAGGAGAGAGAGAGAGAGAGAGAGAGAGAGAGAGAGAGAGAGAGAGAGAGAGAGAGAAGAAAAATCCTTGAACAACTGCCATGCAGTCTAGGCGAGTTTCTAACAACAGACGGATTGGAGCCCGTCCCGCGGACTTTGGAGTGCCGTCGGTGGTCGGTCGGTGTGGATGTAGTTGAGGATGGAGACGGATGGATAGGAGAGGGCCCTCATATCATGCTCGGAGAAGCCCGAGGCTTCGAAGGAGCTGCTTACGCACGCCGGCGACCTCCATCGTGGCCCGTGCCATCGCGACAATTACACGGTTGCCGCTATGAAAACAAAGGCGTCAAATTTTCCTGAAAATTCTTATGCTGCATGCTATACCACAGAATAATACAATCAGAACGGAAACTCCCATAAGAGCCAATGGAAGCAAGTTTGGAATTTAACGGCACCAATAGGCAACGCTGTGGTCCTATATCTCACATGGCGGGCGAGTGTGATTTGTTTGAAACTAATTTATTTCTTAAATTCTGGAAAGAAATCTTTAAATTTTTCCCGGGCCCCACTTTTAATTCTAATGGCATTTCAGAATGAAAATTTCGCGAATCATGTCCTATTTTTTTTTTTTTTTGCGCGCGAATCCAAATGTAAACATCCTATATCCATCCTATAACATGGCGGACGCGAAATGAATTTGCTTCAGAATCTGATAGAGTTTCCGTTCTGATTGTATTATT
>VMOF01000369.1:25494517-25583399 GCA_011764245.1 Trialeurodes vaporariorum | reverse complement strand
TTTCTATCATCTGATGCTGTCACTTTATTCATCATATCAAACACTTCAAAAATAAATTACTTTTGATACAACTACATGCTACAATCACTTACAATTTCTACCTTTTGGAAGGATAATTGATTTATTTTCTTTTTTGGGCGGAAGGGGGGGGGGGGGGGGGTTCTCTAGACTTGCCCGTCTCTAAGTGAAGTCCCCTAGGCCTTCCATTGACATTCAAAAAGTTGCCCCCCCGGGGCAATTGTTTTGCGGGTGCCCATGTCTTTGTCCATGGTCTCTGAACCAGAAAGTGAACGTTTTTCCGGTCTGTGGTTGCCTTCTTTTCTCATAAGTTTAGACACGGCCCCCCTTTTAAAACCCCACAACAATTTAAAAAGTCCGCAATCCGCACCCTCGACCCGCAGCCACTATCAAAAGTAAATTGCCGGTTGACTTGCAGGTACTTCCTCCTCCTCCCCCAACTTAGAGATTAGCCACAAATAAAAAATTTAAAAAAAAAAAAAAAAAAAAAAAAAAGTGAAAAATAGAATGTATGCCCCAGCAAAGGGCCCCCCCACAGTTTTCCAAGAGAGGGAGCGACCCCCTTGCCAGCGTAACTCCGAAAAAATAATTCCAACTGGGGTCCAAGTAACTCAAGTAAGGTCTCAAAATGAAATCAGATGGACCCAAAAATTTTTAACGGCGAGTACCGGTAAGCTTACTCTTTTGATCGGTCCAAACCGGATTGCGATACATCGATTTACTCTCGAGATATCGATTTTTCAAAGGCGCGCGGTATAGGGTCAGAAATCTAAGATTCTCTAAAATCCGCGAATTTCGACTTCATGGCCTAGCATGCGCCGTGAGAAGTCATATGTGAGTTTTTTTAGTTCACATGAAGTTCATTAAGGGCCCTGACAAATGTCGGACCGATAAAGTCTATATCGGGGGGGGGGGGGGCGTGGCCCCCCTCCAGCGTAAGTCTCACGTACAATGTCTCACTGCGGCCCCGGGAGGTCCCATAAGATCCGTTTAAAACTTGGTGGATCTGAATTTTTTTTAAGAATTATCTAAAAGCTGAAGCTACCGCCCAATCCAAACCGCAGTGCGCAATCCATCGATTCGTTCTCGAGATATCGATTTTTCAAAGGCGCGCGGTCTTGTCAGATCGACCTTAGAGGGGCTGGAGGCTGGAAAAAGGCGAATTTCGTCTCTCACGAACCAGTCGTGTGCCGTATTATATCGGTTCCGCTTTTTTTCGGGTCCCAATGATGTCCCGAGAGGGCCCAATGCAGTTTCGAGCCAAAAAATATCATCTTAGGGGGGGAACTACTCCCCGTTTCAGCGTAACTCTGACAAGAAATGTCTAACTGCGGCCGCGAGAGGTCCTGTAAGGTCATTAAATAAACTCGGATGGATCTGAAATTTTCGAGGTTGTCAGTCACAAGCAAGCGCTTTCGATCGGTGCAAACCGAATTGCAATACATCGATTCACTATCGAGATATCGATTTTTCAAAGGCGCACGGTCTTGTCAGATCGAACATTGAAATAAGCTGTGGATACTCTGTATCCGCGAATTTCGTCTCTCATGGACCGTTTAAGCCCCCTTTAAAAATCGAATGAGCTTTTTTCAAGTTCATATTACGTTCCTTAAGGGCCTTGATGAGTGTCGGATGACATTTGATCAATATTAACATTCATTTTTTAATCTGAGACAAAAAGAGCTGAAACCATAAAGACGAAGAATTTCCATCGTGATGACTTTGGTTCAAGCGAGGAAAATTCTATAGAAGTCCCAAATAACTAGACTAGACTTTCCGGCTTGCTAGGATTGGTATTAAGAATTTCCTTCCTGATGACTTTGGTTCAGGCGAGAGAAATCTAAAAAAGTCCCAAATAACTAAACTAGACTTTGCGGCTTGCTAGGATTGGTATTGCGTCATCCGATTTTAAAGGAACTATCACTATCGAAATCGATTTTCAAAACCACAGTATTCACCTCGCCTCGTGAACAACTGTTTCAACACGCTATAAGTAAATTTTCATTCCCACTTTGACCTATCAAGTTATTTTTACAGCGATCACTGTTATACAAACACAAATGCAGCGTTGCGATTGAATTTGTCGCAGTTTTGTACTATCAATATGGAACTCCACACTTACAATGATTTACGGCCGACACTCATGCTCTCTTTGCTAACACTGTTCCAGTGTTGCAAGTTCCAACTTGTTTTTTTTTTTAATCACTCAATTTTTCAAATTCAATTTTGGGACTTCAACGCATTCAAGTAACTAAAATAACGGACATTCGTGCCAATTTTCAGGATTTTAGACAACAATTGCAAAGGTTAATATGCTTTTCGTAGTTTTATCCGGCATTTTAGGTTTATTATTTTTTTAGGTTATGGATAAGAATAACCGGTCCAGTAAATAAACTTTAGGGAATTCCGTGTCTTCTCAGGATCATAGTGATAAATGCTTCACATCTGGAACTATAAGCTTTACTTAGAAACCAAAGGCATCCTTACTTTCCGTTCTCCGAGTACTTTCATTTGCTTATTAACACAAAAATTCAGACACTCGCAACAGCCTCATTCAAAGCTGAACGCCCAATATATGTATTATAAGAGGAAGAGATAAATTTTCGAAATATCGCGAATGTTTCTTTTGTTGTGCTAGACGATGAAGAGGCTTCCATCAGTCCGATATATATCAAAATAGTTGACCATCTCAAATATAGAAATAACTGTCCACAAATTCAATAGTTTCTTCCCATTGCGCGGTGCACTAGCTGATTTGAACTCCCTTCCATTGTGCACGTTAAAATGAGCTTTCTCCATCGGTCTATTTTAAACTCTGCGGGCAGGCAGCGACATAACCCCCCCCCCCCCCAAAGAGTGAGGGGGCGTTCGCGGGAGTGCAAAAAATTAAGTGCATTCCGCCTGATTCCGATCGAATGGAGGGAAAATGTAAACAAATTCTGGAATTAAAACTGCGCGTAAAAAATCCCCACCACCCACCCAGGCCCCCTTGCTTATTCCCCTCCCTTTATATCCTTGCGAAAGAGCCTCGCCAAAAAAGGGCCAAATTTGGACCCTTTTTTTCGTCCCTCGAAATCCTGGACCAAATATGGCTTAAATTACTCCCTAAGGTGACCTGATACTCGTGTTAAAATTTCAGCTTGAGTATCCGCACGGTTTCCGAGGTATGGGGGGGGGGGCAAAGTTCCCCATTGAAAGCATTGAAATGTTGTTGCTGCTGCAACATATCAATGCTTTCAATGGGGAACTTTGCCCTTCCCCCCATATCTCGGAAACCGTGCGTATACTCAAGCTGAAATTTTAATACGAGTATCAGGTCACCTTAAGGAGTAATTTAAGCCATATTTGGTCCAGGATTTCGAGGGACGAAAAAAGGGTCCAAATTTGGCGAGGCTCTTTAAAAATTTACGGTTGACTAATTTTAATTTTGATTTATTCAAACCGACGTATTCTTGAAACGTATCTATAATTTGTGTCTCTGTGGTCGCTAGACTTCCATTGTATCGGATATCAGGCTCAGCTGTTCCGAAGAAATTTTCTCATGAGAGAAAATCACATTTAAAATTAAAAAATTTAATCAAGAACAATATTTCTCAGGGAGAAGCTGAAAATGTATTCAGGGCGAAAAATTGATCTTAAACTCATTGTCAGTCGAAGTTTGAAATGTCATTTATTTTCTAAAGAATGGGGAAAACTCATTTTAGGCACAAAATCCAAACTTTTGAGATTATCCGACGATGTTTACATGTACGCTCTGGTTGGTGGCTCCGTCTATGCAGGGGTAAGTCTGTAAAAATACACGAAAAAAAACTACGGTGAAAATAACCATACGGATACCTGATTTTGGCACCTGCTAGATGTTAAGGTAATGTTAACCAGAAGTATACTATGTTTTGACTAGGTACTAGGTGATGTTACCTGATTGCATGTCGAATTTACTCAAAGTATCGGTAATTGTACCATACTTCTGGTCAAGTTTACCATAACATCTAGCAGGTGCCAAAATCAGGTATCCGTATGGTTATTTTCACTAATCTTTTTTTTTCCGTGTAATGTAAAGTTTAGCAATAGGGTTGTTTAGAATGAAAATGATTTCCCAAGTTAATAAGAGGGTTTTTAAAGTCTCTAATGAGCACTTATTATTATTTTCAAGGAATTTCACATTGCGATCAAATGTGCCTTTTTCCGCTAGCGAAAGTATGGATATTGCCAATGACAATAGCAATTAGCAAGTTGTGTTGTTCCTAAGAAATCATGAGAAATTATTTCAGTCCCTTCTTGGTCATATTTCAAACCGTGCAGGCAATAAACGAACGTTGTTATATACCTGTAAGAGATTCCGCTTGGACTCGAACATCTCTTGGGGCCTTTTTTTTTTATGAGTCCAGAGTATGACTTGTGATTGGGTAAAATGGTCTTACGATATTCTTATTTCTTAGAAATCACAGCTTCTTTTTAGGCCAGTTACCCGCAGCACTGATGGACCAGCCCGTTGTATCAGCGATGAGTCACTTCAAACTGTATCAGGAATGCGCGTGACCATCAATCGGTCGGTTGCCTTCGCTAACTCTCGAAATGATGAGATCATCTACGAAAGTTAAAATGGAATGTTATTACTTTTCGAACAGGTCTACTTTTATTTCAAAATCCTCTCGATAAACTTAGTAATGAACAAATGAAAAAGAAAAAAAAATCCAATTCCCGGAAAGAAATTTGACGACAGCGATTAGTTACGGCTGTCTTAAAACGGACCTCTCGGCTGATGGTTGGTCAAAAATGAAATTGATAGCCGCAGTGTCTGAAACCGACCGTGATTGAGACGGATACAGTCATTTGTACATCCCCCCCTCTATCTCGCTCCCCCCCTCCTCTCTCTCTCTCTCTCTCCCTCTCTCTCTCTCTCTCTCTCTCTCTCTCCTCTCTCTCTCTCTCTTCTCTCTCTCTCTCCTCTCTCTCTCTCTCTCTTTTAAACTAAGTATGTGTGGTTAGAAAAGGATAGAAAGGACATCTGCCTTTGACTCGTATTTATGTTCTTTTCCAACACATACGTTTAAATGAGCGGTGAGAGAGAAAGGCGAGTTTTTGTTCACGCCTCTGCTCGTGATTAACGATTACACGAATATAAAAGATGTAACGCTTTTTTTTATGATCACTACCTTAATGGCTTTGTAATCGCGCGCGCGTTACCTAAACAACACTCTGAATGAATAGTTTATTGTAACAACGACGATGAGTCATGAACCCGGTGTAAATTAAGATTTTAACCCTTTTGAATATGAGTCACTATCTTAAGTATACGCGCATCATTTTGTGGGTACAATGCAAAACTTTTGGCAGATTACGGTTTCATAACTTAATCTGCCAAAAATCAACGAGCTATCATAGAGATCTTATGATGTATTTGTTGGTTTGAACCACTCAAATGTTATTGTTGTTATTGATGGGAAATTCGCGGCCATTTGCAAGCGATTGCAAACTAACAATGAACTCCTCGTTCAATTAATTTCACAAAATAAAGAAAGACCAGTGGCGTCGGGTGCAATTCGGCAACAATGTATTCTATTCATTTAAACTCATGTAAAATATCGAATTCAGGGAGTTCACAGTGCACAAGGAAAAATCGATATATTTAGTGAGTTTAAATGGAGCAGTTACATTGTTGCCAGATGGCACGTGACGCCACTAAAGACTTGACTTTAAAACTCGACCAACCAATAGAATCACCCTTAGCGTGACGACCATCTGGTATAATTTTTTAGTCTTTTTTTTTTAAAAACCAAAATATTTTAGTAAAATTCATTGTAGCGATATTGTTTTTGCAGGCATACTTATTTTGCATACTCCATGCTTCTTAGGCAAAAAAAAATCAGGTCATTCGAATCTTCAGGTAAAGAACGTTAATGATGTAGGCTAATTTATTGTCTGTTGGTAAACTGAAATACAACCGAAAACCTCGTGACGTAGCCTAGCATGATTGATTCGATACGAGTGGATTTCAGCTAATGAGAAAAAATATCTTGTAACCAGCCTCTAATTTCGACAGTTTTTCATATTTTTGCTCACTTTTTTTCTATTATGCTGATAAGGTATATCTCATACGAAAAAGTTTCCGTTTTAGTTTACACCACTTAACACATGTTTATTTGCCGATCGAATGGTCAAAATGTCAGTCTAGTGAAGCTCTCTTATATCCACCATTTTCTACCAACTATAGAGAAGGAATTTCAATTTTTCTAAATTCTACAAATATGCTGAGTCAAATCTCAAAAATTTCAATATTTACTCCGCATTTGCTCCGACGATGACGCAAAAAAAAATGAGATATGCTAATTTGGAAACTTATACTATTGATTCCAATTGCTTAAACTATGGTTGCAAAAAAAAAGAGTTAAAATCTCCTCTTGTTGGTAGGAAATGGTGGATAAAGAGAGCGTCAGCAGACTAACATTTTGACCATTCAAGCGGGAAAAAAAATATTTGTGAAACGGTCCAAACTTAACCGGAAATTTTTTCTTGCGAGATACATACCTTATCAGCATAATAGAAAAAAAGTCCACCCAAATATAGCTTGCTTCGACTATCAATTTTCGATTATCACGGGCAAAAAGATCGAGTACATGGCCGGCCGTAGCGCGCAGCGCGGCGCGGTGTGTTTGAGTTACAGTTACCTGAAAAGAACTTTTCACCCGGATCACGTGAGAGCAGTTGTGCCTTATTTTCCTACAAATTACCAACTTTTACACTTTGTAAGTCAAAATGGGAAAAATTGCTTAACTATCCGGAAAATGACAACATTCATTGCGAGATACTAAAAACTGCAGCCATGAAATTGCTAGTAAAATTCTTCTCTGAAGCTCTCACAGTTGCAGTCATGTATCCTTTTATCTTGCGCTCAAAATCGAATGCCCGTAATGTGCGGTGTATGCAACTTGCACTACATTTCAAATCACGCCCGCCCGCATCAAAGTATGCAACACCGTACACACAGCTCTCGACGTAGCGCTCCTTAGGCGGATATTGTACTTTTCAATAACGAGTTAATATAGAAGGTGAAGATTATGTTTTCAGCCCTCAAAGTGAGGCAAACATGGGTGGTAGGTTTGCCTCTAATTTACTAACCTTAAATCAATTATTACTATAATTTATGAGACAAATGCAAAAGTGTGGAAATTTGGTGTCTTTTATAAAGAAAATGACAGAAGTACTTGATAAGATGAGAACAAAATCTCTATTTGGATTTCCCATGTGTCCCGATGTCGGAGTTACGCTCGTGTAAAGTTGAAAAAATCGTGTGTGATGACGTCACAACGCGAAATTTCATTTCAAAATGTGTTTCCCTTTCTTCAATGTATTTCGGGGCAAAATCGTACCTCAAGATTTTTGAAAGCTAGTTAGAAATCAAAGGCATTCTTGTTTCCAGCTCACTTTCATTTCTTACTAAAAACAACAAAAATCCACAACCAGCAACGCTTAATTCAATTAAAACTGGATTTAAATAAAAGTGCAAGTGTTATAGAGCGGCCAGTGGTGTCGCGTGCAATTTGGCAACAATGTATTCTATCCATTTAAACTCATGTAAAATATCGAATTCAGGGGGTGCACAGTGCACAAGGAAAATTCGATATATTTAATGAGTTTAAATGGAGCAGTTGCGTTGTTGCCAGATGGCACGCGACGCCACTGAGAGTGGCTATCTGGACACAGAACTTTCACCCTTTCACGGTACAGATGCTACAGATTTGTACCATTTTATGTAACATGAGATTCAATAGAATTTAAATAGACACTCTGCAAAAAATTGTGTGACCCATCAAAGTTCATAGAAAGTTGACTGTCCTCTTTTGAATGGTCTAAAAAATCTCGAAAAAAGTAAAAAATCCCAAAATGCGTGCATGAAAAGGTTAATACAACTATATCCAAGTGACTGTGAAAGAAGGCCATACATACATATATCGGTTGGCGCTTGTTGGCTGAGAATTTAAATGACACGCACACTTTGTTTATCCTCGTCGAAACGCTATCTTTTTACGTTTTACGGATATTTTTGATTTCCTTCGAAACTGCCATGCGCTGCGATTGGTTTGACGCAGGACTTGATCTGAGTGGGAGACACTTTCCTTTAATCTGTTTCCGCCCTCATAGGCCACATGCCGAACTCGCGACCACGTGCATGCAATTATGTTCGCTTCATTTAAGCTGCCCCTCTATGTTCTTGCGAGCGCCTTCGCGTTTTGAGAATGCACGTGTCAAAGTGAGGAAAAACATATTTTCATCGTCATCTCATCCAAAAACATTCAAATGACTAGAATTTTTGTTTTTTGTTTTTTTGTTTCTGTTTTTGTTTTTATTCCCCCTATGACTTATCTGATCAATTCATTTACTTTTGTACTTTCCAGGGTGCCGATCATTTACTTCACCGATAAACCAATCTTTAAGACTATCTATAAGTGCGATTCTATAGGTCAAAAATTGTAAAGCTAGGATGTTGCTACGGTAACCGCATCGTTAACGAGCCCGTTTTTAAAAGCCATTTATGTACGTCTTTAAAGTTTAAATAATGGACACTTAAACGATGGTTACATGTATGAAAGTGAGGAAAGTTAAACGGGCGCATCTTTTTTCGGAGGCCAAATTTAAGCAAAGGCCAATAGTCACCTATATCCAATGCCGAGTGGTGGTTATTATGCTCCAATTGCAGTGAGGCAGTTGTGAGGGTCTGAAATAGTGCGTTTTTTATAGAGAAAATTATAGCACTCGATGAGCTGTGAACAATTAAGGGTGACGTCACAACAGAATTCTCATTTAAAACAATGTATTCTGGGCCGAAATTGCATTTTTGGAAGGCAGTGTTGCCAGATCTTGTGACTTTTCCTATTAAAAGACATAGAAAAAACCGCAGGATTTGGAATCACTATATTGGAACCACTAAATCTATGGTTAGAAACCATAAGTCATCCTATTATTTTCAGCTCATGCACTGAGTACTTCATTTGAGACTCTTACTGTTTCCTCACTAAATCACTAAAACCTACCCATAAAATTCTGCTTTTGAGTCAAAACTACAATTAATTGAGGTATACAACTTTGGAATAATTAATCAGAAACCATTATTCTGAAAGAAGAAAAAAGGGAGGGAAGTCAAATGGTGGGTTTTTATAACATTATTGTCATTATTTATGCAGTCAACACATTTCTCACAAAAATGTCACCTCCAATCACAATAAAATTGTTTAACTTTATTTTATTTGTATTTCACACGGCAACACTGCATCACATTAGTGTAGTCTTTTCGACTCGGATGTCCTGGCTTTTAGATTCATGGAGTCATCCGGCTAATAAACTCGGAATAAAACTCAGGGCAAAACTGGGAGAGCGTTGCAAGGAACCGAGAAACAGAGGATGTTTTCCAGAGCTGCCGTCTCTAGAATATTTAATGGCATTTTTCAATTCACCGATGATTCCACCGGTTGAGGAAAGATTACACAGTTCAGTCCATTGTATAGCTGGAATGCACGAAAATGCATATTTTTTCAACCGGTGGTGTCGTCGCTGACTTTAAAAAACTTGCGGATTTTTTAATAACTTAACGGCGATTGCAGCGATGGAGAAAAGATTACAGATGCGAGTATTTTTCGTGCATTGCAGCCATGAACTGAACTGAACTCTGTAATCTTTTCTAAACCGGTGGAATCATCGGCGAAATGAAAAAATACCATTAAATATACACGAACGGCAGCATTGGCGTTTTCTTCACCCGCGTAATTCCCAATAATATCGCGTCATTGATGATGATATGATGATCCCAGACGTCCGTTCGCTTCTACAAAAGTTCTACATTTCCTATCTATATTCGTCCATACCGAAGACGTCCCGCGGTGATGATTGTGAAGACCGATAATTTGTGGGAGTTGGAGGATGGCAGGATGAAGGGATGGAAGGGATGGAGGGACTTACATGCGTCGCTCTTGGATCTCCTCCTCCGGTTCAAAAGCTCCCTGGCCCTGCTGAGTAATCGCTCTTTCGCAAACGGATCATAATTAAAGGCAAATACACCCATATGTCCCTTTCGATCCGTGGATGAGAGATGAGCGGTCAACGCATTTCAGCATTTCAGTCTTATAGAAAGTCTTTCAGCGAAAAGTCCCTGCGCGAGATCTTTTTGTTCGCCCGTCCCAGATCCGATTCTCGGTGAAAGTTCTCAGTCGCGGAGCTTACTTCCGTCCCGCATCGACATCCGGTGTTTTAAAACGGTCGGCGCTTTTTTTTCCTCAGCCGGTATAAAGTTCTAGTTACGTCACTTTCAAATGTGCGCTATCCGGTGGTAACTCCTTAGTTCCACTGGTTTAATACAACTGGTGTATTAATTGTTTCACTTATTTGCGTCGATTAACTATTCCGTTTCGCCAAACGAAATAAATTGAACAAAAAAAAACATATTTAGAAGAAGCATTTGACCTCGGCAGATCCAGCATTGAATACTTACATACAACACTGTAGCAGGGAGTCTGCTGTCACGGTAAGTAGAAAATGTAAGGTTAGCTAAAAAGGTGTCTACTATCATAGAAAGCTTAGAAAATCTGGTATTGTTAGGAAATATTATTTCAACAGGGTATTAAATCTAAAATTATTATGGAGTTTGGACTATAAAGCTTTTTTGTCGAGAAAGTTAAATCCGAAATTTGGGAACTAAATAAGTGTATTATTTCCCTTCAAAATGAAAACTTGATGAAGTTTGAGTCTTCAAATTTAATGTTGAAATATCTACAGCGAGATGAATTCATGACATCATGAAAAATTCGAGAGGTATCATGGGAAATCAGTGAATTTAAAAAATCGAAGTTGCTAGACAAGCTGTTTTACCGGCAAACGCCTCTTTACGAGCGCAATTTGGCGGTGATAACTTTTCACTTTTATTAAAAACGCAATTGCAATTGCTCTGTTTTTTGGAAAATGAGTCGGTCGATCGTCTTGTTGTTTTAATGATTAACATATTTTAAAACTGGCGTGGTCTCGCTCAGGGAAATGGGGATGTTGCACACTCCCGCACTGCGCAACTGACTTAATGGAGGTAACAAATAGGAGCGACGGAATATGACAGTTTCATCTAACTTTTTACAAGTTTTTTTTGGGGGGTGGAGGGGCGTGACCGCGATGATTTTTGTGGGTCTCCCCCCCCTTCCTCCGATTCCCCAACTCCTGCGATATCTCTGCTGCGCTGCGGCGCAGTTTGGCGCATCAATCGAATCGAAAATGGCGGGAATAATCTATAATTTGAATAAAATATGATCAGAAGAGGATTAAGCTATATCAACATTCCTCAAACAGGTTCCTTCCTCGACGCACAGTAGAAACTTGTTGAGACAACAACACAGTAATACAATACAGTATGTCCCAGAGAACCTCACCAGGCCCAAGTCGAAAAACATGTAACTCATACCTATAAACAACTGGTCCGCTTAATCATAGCTTATTATTGTGGTTGACATAATTTCTCGTGTTAACCAATCCCTCTCTCAATTAACTAGCAGATCTGTATTCTGTGTCGATTTGTGTTCGTGTTTTTCGAATTTACCCCTTATCAGGACTTCTGAAACACATTGTGTGTTAGAATTAAGTGTTTTTGGACAGCAGGCATTATAACAAAAGAAATAATTTGTGTGTGGAGATTACGAGAACATTAAATTAGCATTGGCATCGGCAGACGATTTTCTGGGGTGGGACAGAACGTTCGACCCGGAAAGAAAGGTTAAATTGCGTACGTGTTAAAAGTGTTCTCTGTGATTAAAAATTGGTCTTGGGAATTTACAGATGATAAATTAATGGTAAATTTAACTCCTGGTTTTTGGCCACTTTTCGACAATCTCAGACGCGCGTTGCCGTCAGGACACAATAAAGCTTTCCTTCTGCGACAAAGTGAAACTATCACGTCATCAGAAATCGAACACTTCCTCACCCAAAACAATATTCATTTGCGTCGAGGAGGCCGAGTAAGAGGCCACCTTTGAGGTGCACGAAAGTTCTGTATCAGCAGCTTAAAGCGGACAGTTAAATATAAAAGACCTACAAATGACATGAAAAGATATTTTTGAGTCCACTCTATTTTAGATGTTCCGAAGTGCCTATAGGTGCGGAATAAGTTCGGGCAATTTGCCTGTAGCAATATATTGAAAAAGGGATTCTTTTTAACAAAATAGCACAAACAAAACATATTGGGTCAAACCTGGACGTGGCTTATGGAGGTGCTTATAATCGGTATCAACCTATAATCCAATCGCGAGTCGATGATAAAGTATACCTACGTGTTATTCTAATGGGTGTCACTACGATAGGATTTCATTCCGATGGAAACCTTTCAATCTCTCTACGATCCGTGAACGATAGTTCAGAGGTTATCGGTGACTTTCCACAGAGATGGGAGGGTTTCTATTGGTTAGAAACCAACTTCAATGACACCACCAATTAAAATTGAAAATAAAAATCCTAAAATAATAATGGGGGGGGGGAGAAATAAATAAAAATTAAAATAAATAATGAGCCGATGATGATTCCAAAGATGGAAGGGTTTCAACCGCAACGAAACCAATATCTTAATGACACCTACCGAAAATAACCGAATATATAAGAACCGAAAATAATAATTCGAAAATGATAATGTTCTTTCAAATATACTTAGTAATTTTGTTTGAACCGAAATTAAATGCAAATCCGTTCGATATAGATGTAATACTGAATTTCAAATCAAATTAGGTCCTCATTCATTTTTTTAAATGCTGAAATTATATGCTCCTAACTGTCCTAATTTTAGCTTAGGTAGGCAGAGTTGCCAATAGTGGCTAGATTCGACCACACGTGGACTATTTTGATGAGAATATAGCCACGCTTCCCGTGCTTCCGCCTCCGCATTTCAAGGATCCTCCATCCCTATCCACAGCGTGGCTAGTTTCCAGCTCGAAAACTGTCCACGCGTGGCTATTCTACCCCGTCCAAACCTGGCAACACTGTAGGTAGGCCACCTACAGTGCTTAATTCACTGAGATAAGTTTTGCGAGTAGCCTTATATACCTACAGGGAGTTGGCTGACATTTTTTTTGTCCCCGGCTAGAGATCGTTTCAGAAGAGTTTGCTGCTCACAGCTCTTTGTACACATGCGTGAAGGGATGTATTTCCGCCTTCTGCGCAAATTGCCTTCAACGCACCGAGTAAAACATTGAACATACCTTATTTGCGTGGATTTTGGTCCCCACAAACTGCGCAGAACATGAAAGTACGCTCCTCTGCGGATGCGTGCTAAGGAATTGTGAACGACAAACTCTTCTGAACTCTGAACACTCCTCATTCCTAAAATCGGCACTATTCATTTTCTTTTTTTTCTCTTTATTTAAAAAAAAAAAAAAAAAAAAAAACAATGGTCGGAAAATTACATCCTGCAGAAAAAAATGACAGTGTAGACAAAAGTTGAGCGTGGAAGTATACATCTATATCCGACTTCAAAGATCTAATTTGAGGTGTCCGGTCCGCACCAACACCCATCTCAGTTCCATCTGTTTCATCAGTTTAGATGAACAAAATGTAAAACGGTGGAAGATCTCGACACTCTTTTTGCATCTTGAATCCTCCACCCTTCCCCCCTCATTCCTCTTCCCTTAGCAAATATTACTGGATTTTGTAAATGTGTTGAATTAGTGATTGAAGCGTAGGTATCAGTGGCGTAGTGTGCAATTTAGCAACGTTGTATTGTGTCCATTTAAATCCATGTAAAAGTACGAATACGAAGGTGTTCACCGAATATACCCAATAGTTCAATCTTTTTCATGGGTTTGAATGGACACATTGCAACGTTGCCAAATTGCACGCTACGCCACTGGTAGGTATTCCCAAAGGAAGGCGCCAATAGCATCAAGTGTACTCTTTCTAACAAATCGGAGCATTAAAGTTAAATTGAGATTTTTTTGGAAGAGCAAACTTGAATTTTATTTCGTGAGCCTTTTTTTCTGCATTTCAAATCGTTTTGACTCAAATAAAAGCAAATCCTAGGCACAAAATAGGAAATTTAGAAGACATTGCATTTAATGTTGCGTGCGGCGTGATTTTTGGTAACGTTGTAATTAGTCTAACTTATTGAACCCGGGTGAAAATTCGAATTCGAGGATGTTTATTGAGACGCCTGATGATTCGATCTTTCTTGTGGGCTCAATTGAAGAAAATACAACGTTGCCAAATTGCAGGGCACGCCACTGCGACTGATTGTTTTCAAGTCTACAAATAGAGAGCAGGAAAAACTATTTTGTAGTGCTGACAAAATATTTGGTAGAAAAATGACCTAGCAAAAGACTTTAGTAGATCCATCCAAATCTTACGATTAGCTCACCCAGCAAAATATCTTTAGTTAGGCACACAAAACCCTTGGTTGGCTCTACTAGAGTCTTTTGCTGGGTCATTTTTCAACCAAAAGTTTGGTCAACGCTATACCAAAGCATTTTTGTCTGATTTTTCTGGGTATTAAGTTTAATAAAAATTAACTCAAAATGTATGAATTAAATAAAATCGAATTAAATAACCATCATACATTTTTATTCTCTCTTGATAATTTTATTCAAATTTTGCACAACGGTTTGCGAGTTCTCAGCTCTTGTTTTGTTAGGTGCTGCAAGTTCCAACATTGAAGACCTGGAAGAGAAACTGTATCATTGGTGATGGTTGACCATTTTCAGGGTTCTGATTTTTCACCACCAACATCCTCGACTCCGTCGTTTGAGCTGGTGTAGTTTCATCCCCAGAGAACGCATTAGAGGGACTCGGGAACACTTCAGCCGCGGTACTATCAGCGGGAATTGACGTGAGAACATCCCCAGAAAATCGCTCCGGTAAATTTTTCGAGGCAGGATCGGCGACTTTCAAACCCTCTGTAAGAGCCTGAAAAACATTTGCTGTCATGGATTTCAGGCCACTTAAATCCACGTTCTCAGACATTAGAATCGAGTCAAGAGGTAACTTCGGCTGCAAAACGGCATTCCCAGAGAGCCTACCTTCGTTTGAACCTGTGTTCTTACCGGCATCGCTTGTTGCATAACTCTCAGGCGCCATAAAATCACCGTGCTCACCGGAAAGTATCCTCTCTTGAATAACGGTCGGATAAAACGGTAAATTTTGGAGAAAGTCGACCGCAGGAATACCTCTCGGATCGTCGGTTTCAAAATTCAAACCGTCACCCGCCAAATATCCGTCAGAAGATGTCATTTTCTCCGGGTCACCCGCAAATTGCCCACTTTGAATGACGGTCGCCGAGTACGGTAAATTCTGGACAAATTGGCTGGAGTCAGCATTCCGTGGGTAATTTCCCGCTGGTCTAATTTTCGTCGATGTGTCTTTTGAAGCCAGATTTTTCTTCCGATTCAATTTAAACAGCTCGCCGTCAAAGTTGCGAGAACTCTCCGAAAAACAATCTGTTTCTGGGTCATTCGAACAAATAGTTTCTGATTGGTCCTGAACTTGGCGCTGCTCTCCCATCCATTTACTGGAAGTGCCTCTAGAAATCAATGCGGAACCGAAAAGTGCTCGACAGAGGAGGAGGAGCCAATGTCAACGGATTTCCACCTTGAGCTATTGAAGGGGTGTAAGGCATGTTTTGTACATTAATCGGTCTAAACCCCGATGCATCACCGATAGAGTAAGGATTGTAAGAATTACCGGAATTGGCTCGTTCCTTCCCAGCGTTTGAATTTAATTCTGACGGCATAAACGGTATGTTTTGGTTATTTGAAGGTAAAAAGGGCATGTTTTGTACATTTGAGGGGAAAAATGGCATATTATGAACCACGATCGGAGCGAATGGAGTGTTTTGAATACTGCGAGGAAAATATGGCATGTTTTGAACGCTACTCGGAATTTTAGATCCGGGAGCAGTGTCAAATGGGGTTTTCCCTTCTCCGCTTCTAGGATGAGATTTTTCGAGGTTTGGTTCATTCTGAACAGTTCTCTGATCAGGCGGCTTTTCATTGTCACTCAAAGCGGAGGCAGAGATTTCTTTAGGATTTACATTAATTCCAGATTTTTTTGATCCGTTCCTGAGATTTGAGTGACCAGATAGAATTTCACCAGTTTTCCTCCTTTCCGAATTGAATTCCAACTCCTCTCTCACGGCCGAAGGTTCAGTCGCCGGTGCAGTGAAGTGCTGTCTCGCGGTGTGAAAAATGTCAGTCATATTTACACTACTCAAATTGATGCTACCCAGAAGATTTTTAATTTTATTCCCAATTTCACACTGCTGAAGCATCGGAGCAGCGCTAGCCGGTGAAAGCGAAGAGGGGTTGAATGACTCTGTTTTGCCGTCATGAAACTGATCAGCAGTTTCGTGATCAGCGACTGAACTGCGATGTTTTGTTTTGGGCTCTCGTTTCCTCGCGCGTGTGATCGAATTCGATCGCTGATGCTGACTCGGTTCGCTGACTTCGAGGAATTGTTCTTCGAGAGATGTGTTTATGTTTTGACTGCCGGCCCTCCTTTCATCAGTCTGTTTTGAGTCTGAAAATTTTGCTGACTTCACGGATTTTGAGTCGATTGTTTTCTGTTCGATTTCTTGTGGACCATCTCCTCGATAGTCGTGGTTTTCCTTGAAACTGAAGCCGTAACTGCTATTATTTTGATGTTCAAGTGACGACAATTTTTCGGATTTTATTGTTTGATGCATCGGTTGATGCATTTTTTCATGATGCAATTCCTCTTCTTGATGTCGATGCGCTGATGATAGGTGTTGTTCAATTGGATCCGTTTGAAAAATCGGTATTTGTGGATTTGCGAGATGTATTCGCCTCCATGATTCCGTTGGTCGAATGGCGAATGCTGTTCGTTCGGAATTGTTTGAGCAACTGGTGGTGACTGAGAATTTTCAAGGTCGAATAATTCAACACGGTGATTTTGATGCTCTGGTGATAAGTGGTGTTCTTTCGGAATTGTTTGAGTAGTTTTTGACTGAGAATTTTCAAATAACAATTCTCCTCGATAACTTCGTAGTCCATCAAATAATGAATGATGTTCGTCCGGAATTGTTTGAAAAACTGGTGACTGAGAGTTTTCAAATATCAGTTCACCTCGATGACTTCGTTGCTCAAATGATGAAGGATTTTCTTTTGGAAGAGTTTGCACAATTTGCGAGTGAGCATTTTTAAAGTTATTCAATTCGTCTTGACGGTATTGATGCTCAACTGATGAATGATGTTCGTTCGGTATTGTTTGAGCAACTGTTGACTGAGAATTTTCAAAAAGCAATTCTCCTCGATAACTTTGTAGTTCAAACGATGAATGATGTTCGTTCGGCATTGATTGAACAACTGGGTACTGAAGATTTTCATGTTGTAATTCTTTCGGAATCATCTGAACAATCGCCCCATTTGGATTTTCAAGATAAATTTCACCCTCGCGGATTAATGCACTGACAGTTGGACAATACTCACAAGATCCCATTGGGGTTGCATCGGATTCGTTCATAATGCTAGAGGTTAGATGCGCGACATTATCCGGACTAGGCAGACCCTGAAAAACTCCAATTTTTTCTTCGAGGAAAGCTGGAAATCCTTCAGAAAATCTGTATTCAAACTCATGGTATGGGAACATCGTCAAATCATCGAAGGAGCTGTTTTCCGCGCCAAAATTTACCTCACCTTCAACTGTGGATTCGATTCCTTGGGTTTCAATCGATACTATCGAAAACTTCTTCTCTTGCTCTTGTTTTCTGAGTAAAAAATCATCATCCTTTGTCCAAACACCTACACCATCTATCGGTAAAGTTGAGCGTCCATTATTGAGGTATAACGATAACGCATCATCAAACTCGAATATTTTATCTCCTTGCGCCTCATTGTTGGTGCCCTTCAACTTTTTTCTGGCATCGAAGTCTCGAGCCGGATCAAAATTAATGTCGATAGGTGGCATTTGTTCGTCAGAAAAGTAAACATTCTTGTTTTCAGATGAGCTACTGCGACTACTTTCGATGTGAGGGAAAACGAGCGGCGAGCCGAATGAATTATAGGGAAATCGAGGATTTTCCAGAACAAGTGGCGTCATAATTTCGCCACGCGCTGAACTTTCAGAAGGAAAGTTCGACAAGGCCTCTTCGCGGTCGTAAAAGTTTTCCATCTGTCCTGTTGCTTCCGTCGGTTTGTTGTCAGAGGAATTCGGATCTGAGGCTGAGAACTTGGACTGCGTTTCCATCGCTTTCGGAAAAGCACAGTTATCGATTTCGCCAGCAGCATTCGATCTCTCTAAAGAAAATGAGCGTCCAAACATTGTATGACTTTGAACGCTGTTAAAACCTTTGTGATTAATGTCCGGCTGATAGTAGTGGTTTTCCGGACGGATTAAATTTTGATCTGAATCTTTTTGAGACACTGAATAAGGGGAATATTCGATGTATTCCAAAGATCCGTGAGCTAGATCTTCTTGATTCATTGAAAAAGGAACGTTTTCAATACATTTTATTGGTTCAAAATCGTTTGAATCAATTTTTCCAGCTTTAATAACACCAATCTCACCGTTCCTGTAATCAATAATATCAGTAGAATTCCGTTCGTATTCTGATTTTTCTTTAACATCTCTAACCGGAAAGACACTGATTTGAGGCTGGAAAGGTTGGTCCGAATTTGAGGTTATTTTCCGATCGTTGTGGAAAATCGAATCAACGTTATGGTAGATAGAACTAAAACTGGCAATTCCGGGCTTTCCACATTTTGAAATTTCATGCCTGCTGTTTGAGGAAGGGTCCAATCTAAAATTTGCCCCCTGCGATTCCTCAAGACTGGAAATTCTATGCCGGTCTTTATCGCAAAGTAAATTGTCGTCAGAAAAAATTGAAAGCGAGTCAGTACCGTCCGGAATCAAGCCACTGCTTCTGAAGCTGGAACTGAAATCGTCACTTATGTGTGCGCCTGGAAAATTTTTGAAATCTAAGATTTTCTCGTGGTTATTTTTGGGGTCACCTGTCAAAGGTAGACCCCGAGAGTCCGTGCTCAAGTTTGAGGATTCTGAATCAGGATTTTTCGTCAGCTCATCAATTTTCTTTGAAATAGGAACGAGCGTACTCTTAGTCTCCGAAATATCCATCGGGTTTAAAATAACCTTTTGATTGTTATAATCAATGATCAAACTATTGTTCTTTGAATTAGACTTTGATTCGGAATGATTTGAAAGCTGTCGGCGATGACTTGAACCGTTCTTGAAACTAGAACTGAGAACTGGAGTGGATTCAATTCGTATTGTTGGTATGTTACCGTCATCAATGATGAAAGGCACCTGTTTTTTCATAAAACACATGTGTAATCTTTGACTTTTGTCGCTGAAATACTTGTCTTTTACAATGGATTTTACGCAAAATCCTAGCGCGACAGCAAAACACATGCACCAGAGTAAAAGAATGAATTTATTTACCCTCGATTTTAACGTCCATGATTTTTTACCGAGATAGAAAGAGAATGTTTTTAGTTTTTCACCATCACTAACCTTTTCAGCCATTTCTCGATGTGGCTCTGTCAAAAATTTGAGTTCGTTTTTTCTTTTTCTCACATTTCACCAAAAAAAAAAAAAAACACTTCGAGTAATTTTTAAAGATTTTTCGAGTTGCACGTTTGATTCTTATTTCCTCACCATCGGCTTCACCTTTCATGAATGTCGCGGAGTGTTCTATGTCAGACGGAAAATCTATCAAATGGCGGGAAAATAATATGTGCAAATGGTTTGTATAATCTCAAACCTTTTACTGAGGTCTAGATCATCGGCAATTATTTATTTAAAGATTCTAAGATTTGTCGTAAATTACGGTTGGATTGTGCTCGTTTGAATTTCAAAATTTACGACAGTCTATGGAAAACTCGCCTCTTTCTTTAAATGTAACGATCATGTTTTTCTAACGTGTAAACGTTATTAATAATTTTAAGCTGAATTTCCTTGTCAATGCTGAAGAAGGCAAGAATGAATTTTGCTATAATTTTAAGAAACGACTCTAAACTTAAATTACTCACGGATGAATGCCCGAATCGTGATTGCGCATGGGTGGTTTCATTTTAGTCAGCTAAAAAGGCGCGGTTAGATCTTGAAAATCAAGTAGCCGCGTTTGGGTATTTTAGTAGATTTCCTATGTTAAAGTAACTATTAGACATCGATGAAATCGAGAAAGAAGATGAAATAAACACCAATTTTCCTAAATAAACTTGAGGAAACACCTATGATTTGGTATAACTTACGATCAATGAAACATCATGAATGAAAAGTGACGGTTGAGTTCATTCATGAAAGCATGCGTCATGTCAGAGCATCGTCCTTCGGAGGAAAAAAGAGATGAATGACATTTATCGCACAATCGGTGTCAGAAAGTGAAATTTTGAGATTATCCATTGACAAACTCGACGTGTACTTTGTGTGTTCGCAACTGATAAACGCCGACGCTGAGCATATGGCGTACAGAATATGGCCAAGGTTGCCAGACTTAAGGTCTTGAGCCGTATATTGACTTTATGTTGCGGAATTTTGCCTCAACAATTTAGGGTATTTACCTACTTATTGATTAAGTATAATGTTGGAAATTCTTAATAAAACTATGCGCGCTCTGAATATATTTTTGTTACAGAAATTCCATAGTTAAAACGTTAAAAGCTTTAAGAACCCAGACGAATGAATATTTCTGACAAAAGTGTTCCTTTTATCAAGATCAACAAAAACAACCTGCAACTTTCATGCACCGTTGAAATCACAATGCTTTGATACACGATGTGTATCAAAGTGCGTGCATCAATAATTACATTTTTTATTTTACAATTCCTTTTTGTCTTGTTCTCTTGAAATAATGTAAAATAGCACCATACTCGCATTTGAGGGAAATTCGTGTTTTTGGCATTTTAAATTGAAACCAATGGTAAAAACGCAAAATTCAATAATGTCGGCACATGTAAAAAGTTTTTATGGATTTTTTGAGCCCAAAATGAGAAAAAATTGGTTTAGATTTAAAGCCGTAAATTATGAAATTCATTTCGCCATAAGTTTAGTGAGTGGGAGTGAGTGCGAGTGATAATATATGTCTATCTATCTCACTCGCACTCATTAAGGCTGAGGGGAATTTTCGTATTTCATAATTTCTGGCTTTATTTTCGAGTATTTCAGCTTAAATCTTTCAGGGTATTTGCCTGAAGTATACTGCTCTCAGGTGCTGAAGTTCCTTAAATTTGTGCTTTTAGTGTAAATTCGTCACTTTCAGCCAACAACTGTAGACTTTTTGAGCAGCGCGACGTGGTATCTATAGTTCTTCAAAAGGTCATTCTACCATGATGGAATAATCATGAAATGCTAATTATTCTGCCGAGTCATTCCACCTATTATGACTCTTGGAAAATATTTAATTTCAACGATTCATTGAATGTACTGTTCATGTCTGTATATATAACTTGCTGAAAGTAATGCCGTTAGCAAAAATATTCGGTCATTCAATAGATTTAGACATTTTTTCGATGCAGTTTGTATGGCATTTTTCGGTCCGTCTGCGAAAAGTCCTTTTTCCGTGAAATTTACTCATAATAACATGATAATTTGTCCAAAATTCGTTTAAAATTTTCGTTTGCTGTTCTTAAGGTTAGATGTAAAACGATGTGTGTCAACTGAGCGGAAATAGTTTCTTCAGCGTCATTTTACTATGAATACAATACTTACTCAGACATTTTGCAAAACGCAGACCCAATGAAAAGCGCTTATACAAATATTAAAACGAAGTCTCACAACGCTGTGAAACGGCTCTGATAAAACAAGCACGCACTTTACTTCCAGAACTTAATTGGAGTAACTGCGACCGCCGAAATGATCTTTTGTTTTTAATTTTTATGAATGAGTGAAAAAATCTTGATTCGGGTGAGACAATTTGAACTCATTCATGGGGGGGGGGGGATCGGATCCGAGTCTCAATGAAGCGCGAGATCGTTCAATCGTCGCCCTCTGGTCTGAGATTGTCAAAACGTGGCCAAAAACCAGAAAGTAAATTTCTCGTCAATTATCATTTATAACCTTACGAGGCCAATTTTAATCACAGACAACGCTTCAAACAAGTAATTTAAACGTAGAAATGGTCACTGAAAAGTTTGAAAATACGCTCGGCACGTCGGAAACGATGATATTATAATGGCTTTTTTCAAGAAGTTTTGGCCAATTTATTTCGGTCTAAGACCATAGTGCGTCGGTTCATTCATAATTCCATACTTCTTTGAATTGGAAGCAAGGATCTAGAACTAGCTTATCTTTTGACAACAACGCAATTTCCAGTCAAGAGGTAGGTATATACTTGAAGGCTTATTTTTGAAAAATACTGAGCAAATTTTGAGAAAGGTCGTTTAGTTTTGAGCTGAGGCGATTTCCGGAAGGGGGGCTCCAAAAACATTAGATTTGCTCTTCCGAGGATATTAGCGGCGAATCCATATTCTGATTTTTCAGGAGAGCTCACCTGATATTTAATTGGTTCTTCTACTTTAAATTGTTTCAATTACGGAGGTGTAATAATCTAATTTCCGACGAGGCGCAGCGCAGGCGGTTCGCAATTCATTCGAGAAAAAATTGAAAATTAGTTTCGGCGAAAATCTGTAGTATCTCTCTTTTTCCACGAACTAAAAACAAAAATACTTTTTTTCCGAGTCTGATGCAAACTTGCCAACTGCTTATCTCTATGATTATAGTCACAGAGTGTCGGATAGGCTGGATAAAATATATATGTACATTTTTTGGGATATTGAGCTGGTTAAGAGAAATGGAAATTTCGAATTATAAGTAGTGTAGTCTACCAACTCAATCATGGTGTTCAGTCTTAAAAAAGTGAACTCGAGTTTCAGTAAATCCCGTTAACTTAACCCCTTATGGTCCAAGCCCGAGTTTATTCGTTTTTTCCTCTATTCTATTTTATATCGTCTCAGTCTTTATTCCGGATTAACGCGATTATCGATCAAAACGCTTACAAGATAAGGATTAATAGGGCGCCCTCAATCTGTCGTATAGGCAATTCCAACTCCCCCGAGTACGAACAGTTAACTACTTTCCCTATAAAAACGAAAAATTAGCGTTCTTCTGAATTAACACGGTCCTTAGAGGGTTAATTAATATTAATTTTCCTTAAATTTTGACGGTAAAAAAAAAAAAAAAAAAAAAAAAAAAAAAAAAAAAAAAAAAAAAAAACATAATCCTCGAAGTTGGCTTTTGCCTAAACTTTTAAAATTCTACAAAATGTGAACCTGTTCAGTGAAATTTTGGTCGTGGAAACTACGAGCAACATTTATGCCGGGCGAGCTACAAATTGATAAAGATAAATTCACCTAATAAGCAGTGCCGTCTGTTCATTCACGAAACAAACAAAACAAATTGAGAATAAAATTGAGTGAAAATTGATTCAAGAAAAAAAGTAAATTAGTTTCGTATGCACCCGTTCACAGAGCGCGTGAGTTTTATTGAGCCATCGGTGCAGTTTTAGAGGTAGTTTCAGTGAGGCGTTACGAAAGTCAACGGTTATTAGGCAACAATACACTTTAATCAATTTACAATCAGCTGTGGCTTAAAACGCGCTCCAAACCAGTGGCGGCTCGTGCAATTTGGCAACCATGCTTTTTTGCCATTTAAACCTATGCAAAAGTATCGATGTATTGGGGGTGCAATTGCACCTCTCGAAGATCGATTGTTTCACATAGGTTTAAATGGAGAGAATAAGTTGTTGCCACATTGCACGAGCCGCCACTGCCAAACTATCCCTCTCATTCTCACGCGACCACCATTCAGCTATATCTTTCTAGTGTCGTGTTTCTTACAATCATCTGGAGCTTTGTTTGACATTTTCTTCTTGAAATCGCATTAAAATTACTAAAGAAATTCATGTCTGCTATATGAGAGCGAGATAGTAGTATGCACAGGGGTCACGTGAGAGCGAGAAAGATAATTTGGAACGCTTCGCAAACTTTTTCACCAAATGACGTCATCACTAAAACCGTCTATAACTAATTAATAGATACTTCAGATTCTTGCAGTAGATTCAAGTGAATTGTATTAAGTGGGGTGGACAGTGGAGAGGATTTTTGTTATTTGTTCCCCTATAAGCGTTTCATTCATCCGTAGAGAACTTATGGTAAGTTATCGGCAGAAATGATTGTGTAAATTGTATATCACCATACTATGAGTAAGCGTATATAGCGTGCAATTTGGCAACATTGAATTTTGTCTACTTGAACGCATGTAAAAGGTCGAACATAAGGTTGTTCACTCAACACCCATAATAGTTCGATATTTTTAATAGGTTTAAATGGAGAAAGCACACCGTCGCCAACTTGCACGCTACGCCATTATGTGCATGAGTGATTTGTTTGTCGAATAGTTACTTATAAATAAACGCTTATCGATAGTACACTTCAAAACTTCGGATTATGATAAAATATTGTAATTCAGTAATTAATTTTCCTATGCTACCTACATCAGGAGCACCTAATATTTTTTAAACGTTTTAAAATTTAAAAGACCAAACAACAAAGCGACTGACCGGTCGTCAGTAATAACATAACTAGCTATGGTACGATTTTTATGTTTTATGGGGAAATAACATTGAACATATATATAAAAACGTATTCATTTGTGAAATTTATCAAGTTTTAACAAATTAAGAAAAAATGTATATCGTTGCGTTGGCATTAGGTAGAGAATCACCTTAACAGTCTCTTACACATTTTTCAAATCGCGGCAATCGTGGCATGTTGCATTGGCCTGATTTGAAGGCACTTTAAGATGCCGCGCCGTGAGTGAATTGTCAACGCTCACTTATCAGTTATCAAGGCTCAAGGTGTCGCAAATAAATGCTCCGCTAAGCCATAAATTTCATATGTGAGATGGTTGTTACATTATGTTGTACATTTTGTAAATTATAGTTATTGATATACTAAGTATGATGTTACATGTTTCAAAGTACCAGAGAGCGAACTAGCTTGATTCCACACAAATTAAACATGTATGCGTTTAAATTATTTTATACTTACGACCATTATTTGTATCCATCGGAACCAGAATACAGAGGGTATTTTATGAGAATCGATTCTAAGTATCATCGCATATTCTGCGATCGCAGCTACAATTGGTCTCCTAGATTATCCAAGGGTCCACAGGGACTTGATTTTGGCAGCACATGGACCCATTTCATTTCATTTGCCACGTTAGTTTTCTTATGTAATTACTTCGTGAGTATGCTTAGTTAAGTGCATCGATTTTCTAATGTTATCTAAGGGAGTATTGAAGAGCATATATTTCAGATCGGTAGGTCTATAGTAACATGGACTATACGCGGACAAAATGAAAACTTTTTTTGATCCCTTGACAAAATTTCGACGTAAGCAAGTCTACGAAAAAAATGGCTACCTTGAAACATGACCTTTATTCTGAAGACCTATATTTTATGTTCACAAAATAAATGTCCCTGGTATATATTAATGCTAATCCACTTTTTTTGACAAAACTGTCCACTCGTTTTTTAACATTGTCTAAAAAGATATAGATGCATGCAATAAATTGATGTCTTAAAATTTGTTTTTCCTTATTATAGAGGTTATGGCATACGCATATACTCATTCTATGAAAAAAAAAGCTTCTCGTCATAGAAATCAAATTAATTAATATAGAATTCGTAAAAAGTCCTTATTACTGTAGACCTACTGACTGGATACCGTATATCGAAATGATTTGTGGAAATTTGTGGAATGATTTGTGTTGATGATTTCTGGTGGCTAGGAATCTTCCTTACCAGCATGAAAATAGTGACAACATTAGGGTAAAAGATGTAAATCTTCCTTACCAGCATGGAAACAGTAACAACATTATACGGTAAAGGAATCTCCTATGATTATTGATTAGTGTGCAACGCCCGCTGCGCCGATATTACGCGCGTATAATAGCAATATGTGCGTGTTTTGAAAGTGGATTTAAGAGAAAGAGTTAGTTTTGGAAGTGTATGCGAAACTCATCGATAATCTTTGGCAACTTTTCAATTTCCGTTCCTTCAAATAAAAAAAAGCTTGATTATACGACTTTTCACATTTAGGTTTTGAAGTATGTTCTGCATTGTGAAAACCAAAGTTCAAAATTCATATTTCTATCATGCAATATGAGAAATAACGTTGGACAAATTTCAAAGATAATCAGTCGGGGTGGGTCAAAACTTCAAAAACGAATACTATTTGCATTCGCATTTTGCTCAAATCGATCATCGTTGTACCGAACTTGCCCCATTCATGACGTCGCCGAAAAGTAGTTCCAATTTTGTCCACCGTGCGACATGGGCGCGTGCAGCGGTTACAACGAGTAGAGTCCCTATATGTAGAGAGTTAAGACAAGAGGGTAGTCAACTTCTGATTGGTCGATGAGTTTTAGGCTCTACGGATGCCGCCATTGGATGCGATTTTGCACTTTTGTTCACAATCGCAGTTGTTTACATAAGGTATTTCACGGAAAAAGAGTTAATTTTCTGTTAATTTTAATCATGATACGCCTCAAGAATGTCTATAAAGCCCAAAAGAATCTTTCAAGGCGTAAATAGATGTCTATCCACAAAAGCAGTAAAAGATTACATCGTTAGAAACTCAGCAGCACTGTAATCTTTGCAGTGGACGAAAACACAGCAACGGCCCTCAGAATGTAAACAAATGTGCAAAATCGCATCCAATGGCGGCGCCCATGGTTTCACTTGTCTTAACTCTCTACATATAGGGACTCTAACAACGAGAGGCACAGGGCACGGTGCTTTCGGGGCTGCCGTTTTTCGTATGATTAAACCCATTTCCCCCATTTAACTCAATTTAAAACTTTTGAATTTCCCGCCAACTTTGGCATCACTGGGTACTTTACACAAGTCGGTAAGTATATTTAAGTGGTTCACCTTTTGCATGCTTGATCGCATGATCTGTACGTGGCCATATTTTTTTTTCTTCTTTTTTGTCGTAAATCTGCCAGGAATGATAACTCTCTCATCTTCTGCGACTCTCAGCTATTTCTCCCTTTAAAGTTCACCAACCAGCCTTCATAAATATGAAACGGCCGCCGAGATCTCGAACGATCACCAGCGCGATGTTAAAGTTACGCTTCCATGCGAGTGCACTGTATGCAGTACATGTAAGTGGTTGAACGGTTGCCATGGTTACAGCCATTGTTGCCGAATTTCAGGTCAAAATAAGAGTACTTGTTTTTTTTTTTTTTTTTTTTTTTTTTTTTTTTAATTGATTCAATATAATGAAAGAAAATACAGTAAGGCCCGGAAGTCCTTCTTACAGACTCAAGTCAAAAAGATTATGCCTCACTTTGATAGTCATAACAGATCTGTTTGTTAGAAATTGTCTGTTAGCCGAATAAGTTTGTTGCAAACGCTTGGTACATCGTGGATATGAAAGAGTATTTAAACGGCTCTCAGATGAACATTCAACTATTTTGTCGACAGATTTTCTGGAATCTTCAATCAGAATTCTGATGGTGCTAAAATACTTTTGATAGGTATCTCAAAATATAAGAATTCCATTTACAAAGACCATATTGTGTACCTCTACAAAATAGTTAAGTGTCCACCTGGTATAGCCGTCAAAATACTGTTTCCTCCGTGCAGCGCTATAGACATTGTCGGATACGGGGGGAGGGGGCGCCGGGGGGAGGCCTTTCGACCATAAAAGGGGGAAAAGAGGGGGAGGGAAGGTGATAGAAGGAAAAAAGAAAGGGGAAAGGAAAGGAGAGTAAATAGGAAAAAGGGGTCACGGGGGGGGGGCGAAAATCCCCTAGATCGCCCCCCCCGTTCGCTAGGGCTGGATCCACCAATGGCTATGGAGGGTAGATTCCCATGTATAATCGCGTGAAAATCACATTAAGGTGATTCTATGGCAAACTCTCGGAGATTTTCATCCGATAGATGGCGTTACTTGTCGCTGGCTCCGAAAATAGCCGTTTTTTGACGGTTTTCGGCTGTTTTCTCTGAACAGACGATTAATAGATAAAAAATCGGACTATCAGCACCTGCTTAATTTTTTGAGCCATTAACGGGCCAAATTGGTTCAAAAATAAAGGCGTAACTATGCAAAGAAGAAATCATGTGTAATTTGGAGTTGTATCAGTAAAGATTACAGGTTTCTGTTTCACCTGTAATCTTTTCTGATACAACTCCAAATTACACTTGATTTTTTCTTTGCATAGTTACGCCTTTATTTTAGAACCAATTTGGCCCGTTAATGGCTCAAAAAATCAAGCAAAAAATTAAGCAGGTGCTGACAGTCCGATTTTTTGTCTACTATTCGTCCGTTCAGAGAAAACAGCCGAAAACCGTAAAAAAACGGCTATTTTCGGAGCCAGCAACAAGTAACGCCATCCATCGGATTAAAATTTTCGGGAGTTTGCCATGGAATCACCTTAAAACCGTCACGCAAACTCTCAAAACCCACTCAGAAACTCAAAAAATATACATTTAACAAAATTCAACTATGGTGGTCGAACAATTGAATGAGCGGGTTACAATGGTGAAGTCTATTCTAATTGCAGATTCCTCTATATCGAATCACTTTTCTCTTTATTCAAATTTGCGATTAGATGGGACTTTTCCATTACGATCCTCTCAATCGACAGCCATCTTTGAATTTTGTTAAACGCGTTTATTGGATTTTTAAGTGGATCTTGAGACTTTCCGATGTTTTCAATGTGATTCTTTACGTCAGAGTCGATCCTCTCTATAGCTGTACCAGAGGTTTGCAGCAGACCCATTAGCCATTGATTCATATAAGAGACTTTTGCGAACCACAAGCTGACAAGCAAACCCGTTATTTATCAAAATGAGGTTTAGTCGGAGACATTAAGAGTGACTGACGACTCCTATAGGTATGCTTAAAAAAATACAAAAAAAACTCACATTCGTGAAAATAGACTTTCTCATCGACGTGCTGTTCAGTGGTGCAGCGTGCCATTCGGCAACGTTGATGATCGAATTTTGAAAGTGTTCACTGAAAACCCAACAGCTCGATCTTTTTCATGGTTTTAAATGGCTGCAACTTTGCCGAATGGCACGCCACGCCACAGGTGCTGTCACTCTTAAAATGAAGGAAATAAATTGATCGTAAAATTACGAAAAATTACGAAATTACGAAAGAACGATTAATATATAAAGACAGAGAACAGGGGTAGAGTGAGCTATGCAGGAAACCTTCTTTGTTCATTATTTTCAATAATTAGAATAATTCATAATGTTTCTCGAAAGTGCAGATTCGCACTGTATATACATACTCGGAGCAATACACCGTTCCGCAGCATCTGCATGCACGTCGGCGCAAAGTGGATCCAAACATAGACTTTTTCGGACAAAAGCTCACTTCACGATTAGAAAAGCTTGCGACAGACTCATTTACAGAGCTCTAGGAACTAGTCAAAAGAGCCGTGAACATTTCGCGTTAACAAGCAGTCTTCGCCACAAATACCACAGAGGAAAATGCCTTCATTTCTTGAAGTATGCAATTTCGCCGCATAAATGAATTGCTGATTGCAATACACTCGAAAGCGTTCAGAGACTGGAAAGCGCATACGCGGAAGTCGGTGGGATATGAAAGTGCAGAATATTTACATTCTGCTATCATAATGGGTCTCTCGCAAACTTTTGCTTCGAACAAATAAATGGTTCTATCTGATGTGAGGACCATCAAAAATCTCGAAAATCACACCGAAAAAGTCTAAAATTCAGTAATAAACTCACATAACTGCTTTGGCGGCAAGATAGTAATGGCGCTTCAACGCAGGTATCATGGGAGATTCCTGTCTAATCTGTCACTTTCTCTACGGAAACACAGAGATATGTCTCAATTTAGATAGGAATCTCACATGATACCTGCGTCTCTCCGCCATTAAGCCCGATTCTGAGTGTGAATTTCGTGATTTTTTACTGTGCTCATCGTCATTTTACAGGTTTTTATGCAAGAATCAACACTTTAATCCCCTATATCAAAAGTTTGCAAGAGCCCCATTGTGAAGAGCTCAGAAAAACGTTAACTTTGAACTACATTGGAAAATGAGTGTGATTATACGAAAAGTGCGGTGACCAATTGAAATTGGTCGATGATTCGATATCAATCAATATCAGCGTTTACAATTCTGATTTTTGCGATTTTGATTCGTCTCCTGTGATAATTTCCCAAAAATTCCACGTCATGATTAACTGCGCGGCGCACACTGGTGAAATATGCTTTTTTTCGGAAATGAAAAGTTGTTGCGTTCCGCTTTACGTTAGTGTTAATATTTTTTGGTAAAAACCGTATAAATTTACTCATTTTAAGCTCTGAAATGAACGATTTCAGACATTGCTGCAAGCTCCTATTGTTTATAAACTCATAACTTTGGTTTTTTTTTCGTGTGGAAAATTATGTCCGGGACATTCCAAGAGTCGATCCACTGCGCGGCCGGCGATGTGACGAAGGCGCGCTAGGTGGGAAAAAATGAAAGGAATCGCAAAAATGGAGATGCCGGCCATGAGAGACTTTAATCGGTTGATTAAAATATTTTTGCCACGATACGGCGGTTCCGACTACGCCACAATTGGGTCCTCTTAAAACAGATGAATCATAAACATATAACATTATCGGAGGAAAATATTTCAAGTTTGAAAATCAGTCCTGCGAGAAAAAAAAATTAAAAAAAAATCTGGAACATCTTTGTGCACTTACTCATACGCTGTACGATATGCGAATCATTTTACGCACTCATTTCTACAGAACTCGCGTGCTCGGCGCACAGCGAATCGAAACATGAAATTTCCCATACAAAATTTTTCAAATAAAGATCAAGATCATGAACAACAAATAGCACACTGAAAAAAAAAAAAAAAAAAAAAAAAAAAAAAAAAAAATAAGCTAAATTTAACTAATTTCTACTTAAAAGTATGGACACCACTTAAAAACTGTTAGTTTGACTATTTGAAATAGTAAAATTAACTCCGTGCCATGTTAATTCAACTGTTTTTTTCACTATTTTAAAGAGTTAAACTAATAGTTTTTAAGTGGTGTCCATACTTTTCACTAATTCAGCGATTTTTTTTCAGTGCAAGCTATCTTAAAAGTGTCCATATGTTAGAGCTTAAAATGAGTCAAACTAAATAGTTTTTGCAAGAAATTGTCAACACTAAAGTGTTTTTAAAGCGAAAAAAAAAAAAAAGAAAAAAAATCATTTCCAGAAAAATCCATGTTGCAATACTAGTGTGTGGCGATTGTGATTGTCACTCCTTGCATGAGACAATCGAATGTTTTACTGCTGAAATGTAACTACTTGGCCGACCGAGACGAACATACAAGTACACACAAAACTGAACAGGCATTTCATTTTACTTAAAAGGATCGAGAACAACTTGATGAGAGAATTTTGAAGAGGATACTGCAGAGAGCACCAGTATCTGAATGATTGATGAATGAGTTCAAGTGTCAAAAGGTCTTTCTACAACTCTGGTCATTCCAGTGACGTCATCATCTCAGCAGGGTTTGCTTGGAAGAGTCAAATCATTGCCGGCGGGGGGGGGGGGGCAAACAATAAATATCACATTTTTTACCATAAAAGTCTCAGAAGTTTTGTGTATTTCTGAAATTAAAATCTGCCTTTTTCTTGTGTCATTTCGCCAGAACAGACTGACCTTTTGATCTTTTGACCCTTAACTCTTTTACATAACCAGATGAGGAAGACATATCGATATTCGTTGGCTCAAATTAAGTGAGTAGTTAAATATTCCTACACCTCGGCGTTGGTTTTGCATACACAATTGATTGAAGGCGCTCCAGAAAAAAACCCTGTTTTAAATTTTAGAAATTTTGGAGTCACAATTATTGTGAATAAAAAACTTAATTTGTGAGAGACATATTCATAGTCACAGAAACGAACACACATACTCGGGCATAATATGGAAAGGGTTAAACAGCTAATAGTTTGATCAAACTGTTCGAGAGTATACGGAAACCTCGTAAAAATCCATAATGGTAAAATAATAAACTGTTAATAAACTGGTGTTAAAAATGGCAGTAGCCACCCTCAGGCCAAACCAGAAAACGCAACATATAGATTCTAGAATATGCGCTTGTCGTCTATATCACTTACAATAAGGTATTGATGGTGCTCCACTGGCTTCGTTCAGAAAGGTGTCGACTGCGATTCATTTTCTATGACAGTTAGTTCCTTTCGACAAAAATCTGTCCAAATCATCATGAACTTGATTCTCATATCTCATTATTGCCAGTACTATTTTTATCCATCGAGTTATTTTTAGATTCATCGATCCATCAAAATATCTCGTTGTCATTGTTTTTAAACAGACCTACCTTAAAGAACCCGCGAAATCGAACCATAAATAGCAGATACGACGGCCGTAATTCGGAGAATTGATAGTGCAGAGGGATCAGTGTCCCAAGTTTTAATTGCCGATTTTTCTCTTCTTATGACGTAGGTAAAAGCCCGAAATACGGAAGACAATACCACACTGCGAGCATCGGTGTATCTAATTTAAATCACAAACGGAATTTGTGCAGATATTTTGAATGGGACCGACCGACTAACTCCTCTGCCAGTGAACTTGGGCGATTAATTACAGGCGGGTCGGTTTCAGTGCGTAAGAGAGAATTACTTCTATTAGTTCTATTCCTTTGTTATCTTGAATTTTTCAACGCCTCGTGTGTAGCGTGTAGCGTGCAGAGAGCGGTGACTAACAGTGGGGCGGCTTTGATTACAGCGGCGGCACGGCACTCGCCGGCTCGCGACAGCAACGAGCGAGTCAGTTATCAGGACAGGACATTCGTTTTACGTCATTCGCAACCACTCACTCGATGGAGCTATTCTGCTATTCACAACAATGCGTTTTGCTTGCTTTTATTCACTTACAATTAGACTGCACCCAAAAAACAAAATTAGCTATTTTTAAATGACCCTCTTGGCGTCTTCGCCCAATAAACATTTTTTTAGCGCTGGATCATCTATTAAATATCTAATCATGGATCATCTTTTTTTGATATCCAAAGTACATCCATTAGATTACCAATACTTTTGGGACATCTAGTGGACGGACATTAAATCTACAAATATTAAAGTATAAATAAAGATATCTAATCGTGTTCCTACGGTGAACTAAAAATTATCATTTTTCCGAACTCTTATCCAAAGAACAACCATTGGAGATCCAAAGAAAGCAAAGAAAATGTCACAACCACTAGATCTCCGATGGATGAAGGAGTAACAAAGCTTGAACATGGGATACCTTATCGATATCCAACAGATTATTCACAAAATCCTTGTTGCAAGAGTGGTCTAATGGATATCCAGAAGATTGCTCAACGTGTTTCGTTAAAATTAACTTCAATGAAAAGACCCTTAGACATCTTGAGGGCGGTGAGTATTGACTCCTCACCTGACTGGAAAAGTATCTCTAAGGCAACATAAGCTCCTTATTTTTTCATCAGAACCATTGGCGCAGGGTGCAATGTGACAATGTTGCAGTTCGTACATATAAACCCTTGAATAATATCGAACTTTTGGGTGTTCGGCGAACACCTTCGGATTCGCGAACTTTTACATGTGTTTAAATGGACGCAATTCAACGTAGCAAATTGCACGCTCCGCCACTGATCAGGATGTATGTCCAAAAACTGGATTGCTATAAAACAAAACATAAAGGGATTAAGGAAAATGAGCTAACCATATTGTCACAATCGTCAATTTCATCAACGAATATGCGAGGATTTCGAATCTCATTGATTTTGCATGTCAATTGTGTAAAAGAGACATGGTTCGAGGTTCGCCTTCAAATACAAACGATGCAGCATGATTTTCAGCCTGTAGAAATAGTTTCCATCCGGCAGAAAGGACAGGTCGGGGAGCAGTGGCTGCTGGCTGGCTCTCTCATCAAACGTCAGAGTGTTCACTGAGAGAAATCACTTCTTTAAAAACAAGGAAACGCGTTTACTTGTGAAAGTTTTCCTTGCTCGAAGTAAAGCTCTGATTGCGCAATAAGGAGAATCACTGTCACAACAAGGAATATTTTACTTGTAGCAGCAGACATTTGCCTTAGCCGGGCTAAAGGAATTTACCCTTATTTTTAGTCAATATTTCACTGTGCAGTTTCTTTAACACAAACGAAATACACGTTGGATTAAAAAAATAATTCTCTCAGTGTTAGTATTTTAGGTGACATGGCGCATTACGGTGCAAATAGCTCGCGGGGGCGCAGAGGGCAGCTCAGTGCTCCGGGGCTCAAGCACATGCGATAATTTTGAAAGGATTTGGACAAGTTTATACCGTGGGGTATTTTAGCTTTGGACGCGCATTTACCCCCTTGTGTTATTTTTCTCGAACAACTTTCCAATCATTCGTAAATTGATCTCTTTGTTTGTTGGTCTTCTATCCATATCAGAAGAATATCTTACTATAAAAGCCCCATTCCCATTTCTTCTATCGAAAAGCAAAGAAAAAGATTCGAATATTTTTTAAAGAAAGAAAAAGTTGCACAATCTTTGCAATGTCTGATAGATAGCCATTGAAACACCATTGAAACGAGTGTGTTAGACAAGGGGATAAAACTCCCTTTATCTGTCCATTTTCTACGTACACGTTCAAGGAAAAAACGAGAGGGGTGGAAAAGACCCTGGGATGCGCCAATGTTGTCTTATTATATGAGGACAAAGCGCAGAAAAGATGAGCTAATTCGTTTCAATGTAAGCTCTACTTTTGGTCCCTCACGGATTGCCAATTGACTCTTCAGTTCCGTGTATAAAGCTTATTTTCAACGATGATGTCGAAGCATGAAATTTAAGGCAAGATACTAATGATTGCATCAAATTATGCCCAAGAAGCGTGAGAGAGAAAGAGAGAGAGGGGGAGAGAAAGAGAAAGAGGGAGAGAGCGTTAGAAGTACAAAGCTTGTAAATAGGTTTGTTTTGACGAGAGTAAAGTTTTAAAGCTAGTTTTTTCCTTATTATGGATCCACGATTTTTAAACAAACCGCAGTATAAAACGTTCCGTACACGTAAGTACGTCAAAATTCTCATGCAAGGTTAAGGACATTATGAAATCGTGATTCCTCTCTGTTTTGAGATTCATTAAGTACAGACACTCGAGATAGACTAAATTTAAAGTTGTTTTAAAATATTCCTTTAATTAGTTCTTCCCCCCTCCCTTCCGAAACGGGTACAGAAGATTACAATAATTTACATCTAGAGCCTCGATCGATTTCATATGCAATGAAATAGGCTATAGCAGTGTCATTGCCATCTATTTTTAAAATGGGTATAATGTATATATTATAGTGCGATCTTTCGGGTTGATGTATATTGTATATTGTCTCTGGTGTCCACATATCGCCCATTCTGATCGTATCTAGAGCACATCCTTTTATTCACTGTAGTCAACTTTCAAATGTTCAAAAATAAGGAGGAAAACATAATATTTACTATACAGGTGTGTTTTAGGTGAATCACAATGAAGTAAAGAGTTGACGTCTAGACTTAAGATACAGAGAAAATGCCTGAAATCTAAAAAATTGTAGAGACCAAACTTGGCAACTTGTATAAACACGTGGCGACGACCACAAAAAATTAGCCGAAAAAACTGCGTAATAACCATTCAGCAAAAAATCGGTTTGACAGAGGTGGCGCGTTGTGGCCAATATGTTTTTGGATACAATACGGGTGCGGTGACCTACTTAATCCCTTGAGGAATGAACCGAAGGTCGGTGGAGGGAGGGGTGGGTGATGGGGAGGGCGTTGGAGAAGGAGAGGGGGGAGGTGGCCGGCGCGGCGCGGCGCTCACTGCCTTTCTTGCAACCCTCGAGCGCGACCTCCTGCATGGTGACGGGTGAATTGGTGACATCGGTGACAACAGGACCCGCCTTTTCTTCCTTGGCAGCCTGCTCACGAGGCGCGCAACCGATCGACGCAACCCCCTCCCCTCCCGCGACCCTCAGCCCTCATCACCTCCGCTGGCTTTTTTAACTCGGTGAAATATCTTCCTCTCCGTCCTTTGTTTTGCTTCCCTCAGGAACGTGTCTACGCATACGTGAAAAGGAAATTCCCCTATGCGTACTAATTGACGCACCTATGCAGCGTTTTCGAGACGCGTGTGGTGTGAGTGTGTTTGTGAGTGTTTTTAACTCTGTGCATTTGTTGTTGTGGTTTTTCTTCTTCTACGTGAGCTCTGTCATGCACGAGCCCTCGTTTTTAGAGCGTGCGGCTATCATAAATGCACATCTTATTTTTTTAAGTCAATAAAGCGCATTCCTCCTGAGGTTGCCAGATGAGGTCACAAAAATCCGCTCATTTTACCTAGAGATTTCAACGGAAGAGCATGACGACTGTGGACCTTGCCGGACGAACGGCACAAAAACAAAAACCCCTAGAACGCGTTTGATTGAAAGTGCAAAAGAGATATGCCCTAGTAAAAATGTTCCATGTACTCTGTTCCACTTTCCCGTGTAGACATGAAAATCACTGTGATTTCCACGTAAATTTACACAGAAATCAAAGAGATTTACATGGAAATTAATGCAATTTCCATGTCCACCTGGAAAATTGGAACAGAGTTCAATCGTTTTACTCAGGCCCGGACTGGCCCACCGGGCAACCGGGCAGATGCCCGGTGCGCCCTCTGTCCATGGCGCCCCGGCGCCCCCAAAAAAAACAAGCAGCGGAAAAGCCGCGATTCTGGCAGTCTAATTTTTGGTGACTTGAATACCACAAATATCATGTGTCAAGGGCGCCCTCCGTCCCATAACTCATATGAAATGAGGGCGACATGGTTTGCGCCGTAATTAACGTGTAAGAGACGAGCAGGATTGCCCCCCCCCCCCCACTTAGAACCGCAAAGAACGCAAAAATAGCTATTTTTGACACTTCAAAAATTCATAACTCAAAGACAAATAATTTCTCGAAAACGAACTTTAGCTCATTTTAACTGGAAAAGAAAGGAATTTCTTTGAGACGGTTTTTTGTTTTCCTCAGTGCGATCCGCTTATGAAAAAAATTCAAAAATCTATTTTTTTGGAATTTCCAAAATTTTGAAAATGCAATAACCAAACTAAAATTCAATATTTTTGAAACATCATACACAGAAAAAGATGGACCTTTAAAAGATCTTTCGTTAAAAAAAAATTGGTTTTGTTATCTTTAACCGTTCAAAATAAGTTATTGCCAAAAAACCGTTTTACCTCCGACCCCCGCCCCCCGGTTCTAAGAGGGCTAAAATAAAAAATAGACCATATTTAGACTCCCCGTGAATAGCTCAACCAGTCCTGAAAAAATGAAGGCAATCCATGCACAGCCCATTCCTTATGGGCGATGAAACAACCTCTTTCTCCAAAATATTCCATGGCTCCTTCATCCACATTCCACTTAATGACTAACGATTTAATGCCGGCAAAATCAAAATTATATTTGAACATTTCAATTTTACTGTGCATGAAAGTACCGTAAAATTCAATCTGAAGGTCAGGAAAATTGAAAAAATTTTCGGGGGAGGACCCCCGGACCCCCCGCTTTTCCTGAGGGGTATTCCATACCCCCCAGACCCCCAGAATTTGAGTCGTACTAACATCCTCCCCCCCCCAAGGGAAATTTCTCGGTACGCCACTACCTATACTGACTAAAAAGTTTTGATGTATACTGGGAAAAAAATTATCATTTTGATAGCAGCTCCTTGAAATTTTAAAAAAATAAAAAAAATAAAAATTAGTATATTCATATCACTCTGACATAAAATGTAAGTTTGTTTTTTCCTCGATATTCCTCTGTTAATATAGAGTCGTTTGGTGGAAACTATAAACGAAAATTCGAAGGTCCAGAAACTACGCATTCATATTCTCTCCTCTTTTTTCATAGATTTTCTAAGCTCATAATTATACTTTTCTGTTAGTTTTTTCCCGCGGGATTCCGTATTGACGACTTAAAAGGTCGAATATATTCATGAAAAAGCGAAGAATCGAGCTGACTTAAATGACCGATCTGATCGCTTAGAAATGGCTTAAAATTGCGTTCTGGCGGATTCTGAATCAAAAAAATTTTCCGGGGGAGGGCCCCCGAGCCCCCCTTCCTACCTGGAGGTATGGAATACCCCCAGACCCCCCCCCGTTGGGTGGCGCCCCCCTAGTCCACCGTCCCGCGCCCTCTCAGGTGAGCCAGTCCGGGCCTGGTTTTACTAGAGTGCGTTTATTTTCTCGTTGCTCCAATCGATCTCGAATTCATTTGATTGGTCGCAAATTGGCGTAGATTGTCCATCGTTTCATCAAAACCTGGCCGTCTATTACCTATTGCTCATTTTACAATGAAGAGATTCGGAAAATCGGCATTTGTAAACACGGGTGTAAACAAAGAGGCCTATCGAATAGGTCCAATGTCATAGTTTCCATCAGAGGCCGCTGGTGGTCATCGAATGTAACGCGCATCTAATGTAAGACAATCGCGGAATTCAGAGAATCTGTTAAATTACCCATCGAAGACACAATCTCCGATCGATCGATGGAGCATCAGGCGAGATAAAAACGGACCTACAGTCGTATCAATTCGTGCCTATGCGTCTAAAATTAACCCTGCAAGTTGATATAGATAAGATTTTATGGATGGGGTTTTTTTGTATCTTATTGATAAGAAACCCGCCCATTTATTAAATATTACGGCCTTGTTAGATCTGTCAAATAGTCCGATCTGTCCCGTGAGTTTGAATTGGTAAAACACGAAGTTACTAACAATGAGTTGCTCGCCGCGCCGCCACTCGCGGGTATAAGGAAGTGAGCAATAAGCATGGAACAATATCTTATGCACTTTTTTCGATGAGTCAGTGGCATAGCCGAACGTAATGGATGTTCCTCCTTGACACTCAACTTTTTGCCCATGAAAAAGGTTATTTTTGCAATTTAAGAGGAATTTTACCGAATTTTGACTGACCTTTCCACTCCCCCCTCCAGAAAAATGTTTGGGTCCCAGCCCCCTTCCAAAAATTCCTGGTTACGCAGCGCCATGGCATAGCACCTTTGCCACTGCTCCGAGTTGCAAGATAATGCTTCTGAACTACTTTTTTCGAGGGGTAAATCCAACCATATCGCACAACATGGAACAGGCTTCGAGCACATGTGACAAAACTAATTCAAGTTTATAATAATTGCCCCAGACAAAAAAAAAAGTAGGACACGTGACTAAAAAAATGAGAAATAGAAGAATTATTTAGATGAACGCGCGTTTAAGACAACATTTCTATTTTTACACGTATACCTACTAAAAACAAGTCTTCCTGAGATTTTCCATATCAATTCACGATAGTGAGGTTATAGGGTCTAGTTTTTATCCTGCTTTTCTTTTTCCCTTCTTTCGGCTATTTATACTTCAGCTGGCATAATTTATTATCCACAATACGAATAGCACGTATAACAAACCACTATAATGACGCACATTATTGTGGTATACATGAGAAGGGTCAGATGTGATGGCAACAGGTTCCACTTTTGATGGTTGGTTATTACGTAAACTGCCGAAAGAATTGCAATGGTTGCAATTTTATTGAGATCCGTTCAGTTTTAACCGTAATACAGCCTCCGTTTGTGAATGCTGTTTTATGACGTCAATCTTCGTCAAATTGTACACCCCGTTTCTTAACCATAATGCATAAATGCAGTCAGTATTGTTGAATGCGTGGGTGCAAGCATAAGTGCAGCATAAAATTTGACAAAGATTCACCTCATGTACGTAGTAGAATTTTCAAACGGAGGTTACATCATGAATAACAGACTATTATACTGACGGCCGGGAAATTTAAAATCTGCAAATATAATACTTAGGCTTTCGTGCTATTACAAAAGTGAAACCGGCATTGATTGGTCAATTTTAAAATTTCCGCTTCTAATTCAAACAGTCTGTACTAAACGGATCACGATGGAAATTTGATCACTTTATGATTTTCTCGGCACTATCCGGTATCCGGCAATCCAAAGTTAAATCTGTTGAAATATAACGCATGCAACTGCGACCTATGGTACTGTTGTATGTGTGCGAGATGAACCGTCATCTAGCGGCCTAGTCTATAAGTTGTAAGTTGTGAGGTTATATTGATTGATTTTGTCTTTTAATAAAATTTTCTACTTCGAAGAAGTGCCGTTAAAGTCATGATTGAAAAGTATAACTTATTCCTAATGTTATGACAAAACAAAAAAACAAAAATATAAAATCAATATAACGTCACAACTTACAACTTAGAGACTAGGCCAATAGATGGCGGTCCATCTAGCACACTTATATGGTACAGGTACGACTATATTCTAAAATATGGCATTTCGACGGGGTGGTTTGTTGTGTGATTATTATGCGTATATACTTACTTGGTGCGGGCTCATTAATTTCACATTAAAGTCAAGCTATGCTACCTGTATATGAAACTGAAATCGAATAAGAGTGGTCAGGCATGCTTGTGAATAGCGAAACCAAAAAAGTTTTGGGGACCGAGGCATGGAAGCATGTCCACGATCCCCCCCCCCCCCTCTTCCTTCCTCTATCTAATAATTGTGTGCGTTAAAGTAGAAGGCAGAGATAGGGGTGTTAGGTACGTGATAGCCCCTCTTCTTATCATTTTCTAGCACACGCCTTCAAATGGGCGGAGCGAAGCAAGTGGATATTATAGATTCTTGGACCAGCGTCTGGTTATAGGCAAAAAAGTATAAGAGTGTACGCAGAGAATAGTAGAACAGCAGGAGAATGCAAAAAAACGAAAAGGGAGAGAAAAAAATTGCCATACTCAGATGGAGAAAAGGCTGACGAAGAAGTGATGATTCGGCAAACGAGTGGCGGGGGGGGGGGTGGGGGGCAAGATATGCGCGAGACTTTTCTCGGCAAATTTGAAAACTGGAAAAGGGGGGGGACTGAAGAGGGAGGAATTAAAAGGAGAGGAGGAAAGATAAGAGAGTGGGGAGTATGAAGAGATAATTGGGAGTCCAGATTCGAAGAGTGGGAAACAAGAGAGAATACGCCTAAGTGTAGGAAAAACCCGTTCAAGAGAGGGGTGTGATGGTGTGAGTGCAAATGAGTGATAAAAACGAGCGATAAGAGAGGTGAGAGGATTAGAGGAACAAGGAAAGGAGTGACAAATCAAGGGACAGTAAAACGGAGAACAAGAGAATTAGAGGTGATTCTTAATCTAGCAGTTACGCATCCAGGATATCTTGCATCTCTCTCATTTTCCCTTTCTGCGTAAAAGTTAGAAAAGGAGAGAAAAAATTTGTGCATATGTATATCGTAACATACGTGATTCAATAGTGGGAAGATCTGACAAAAAAGAAAGAATTCGTTGAATGTAATAAGGGGGAGTGGGGGGGGGGGGGGGGGGGGGGTTGTGAAACAACCAAAACTAGTAGAGGTAAGATACAGATAAGCGTAGGGTGGAAGTGACCTGGGGGGGGGGGGGAGAAAGAGAAAAAATTGAAGTAACGATGGAATGGAAGATAGAATGAAAAGGAAGGAAGGAGAAGGAGCGCAAAGGAGGCAAGGAACGAAGGAGCATACTCAGAGAACGCGAACAACCATCCACGAAAGCGCGCGCGGGAGGAAACCATTGATCAGGGTTGTGGAGAGAGAGAGGGGTGTAGCGTCCAAAAAGACATGACGTCATTCTGATTATGATTTAGAGACGTAGTGATTGGACGGTGGGGGAGGAGGAGAAATAGTGGTAGTGTTAGTGGGGGGGAGGGGGTGGGTGCGAAGAGTAGAAGATAAACCACGGTTGAAAAGAGGATGGATAGATGGTGGACGCCAACGCAACCGCCGCCGCGTCGACGCTCACCAGAAACGCCGAACGCATCACGCATCACAGATAACCCAACCGAACTGCACCGACATCGACCCCTCCACCCGCACCCCTCAGTCAACCAGCAATCCTCCCGCCCCCGCGACACCTCACCCCCGCCAACCCCCCCGCCAACCCCCGCGCCACCTTTCGTGCGCGGCAAACGACGACGTCGCGTCGCGTCAATCGTCACTCTCGTCAGCGCCGTAACGTCGCGTCGCATGCCTCACGCTTCACGCGCACGCGGCACGCCGCGCGACGAGTTGAACACCACCAGACCAGATGGCGACTGAAGTAGCACCACATGGCAAGGTTTGAGCATCGACTCATTCGAGCAGCTCGCAGCCTCACACTCGAACCGAACGAAAAAGATTCGCCTCACAGTGGGTCAAAACGATCAAAACGAGGGATTTTCTGAATGATAGGCAGGCTGATTGCGGACTACCCATTGCCTAGATGATGCTCAACCAGTGCTTCGCCGATCCCTGCCTTGGAGCGGCGGCTTTGATCATTACCATTGGCCTTTATTGTATACAGCATGTCACAGAAGCGCATGACCATTGGTCATAGCCAGGATCCCCCCCGGGGAGATGGCTGCCTTTCCCTCCTTCTTTCATACTCCCTTTCCCCCGTTGTATGAGATTTCGAGGGGGCTGTAACCAGTGGCGTAGCGTGCATTTTGGCAACGTTTTGTTGTGTCCATTTAAACCAGAGATTACTAAGCCTAAGAGATATGGCACTTCCTATATCCGCCGTGTTAACAAAAACCGTTGGCCGGGCTCCGTAAAAAACGCCTGCAAAATGGCCGTGATGCAACGTGCAGTACGCTGGTGACCGTAGACATTGTTATTATTCATGTTGTTGGAAATGAGGTTAGATTCTCTGCAACATCTAAATTTTTCTCATTTAGTGGCCGATGGGATGATTAAAGTGTCGTAGATTTTCAGATTCACTTTCATAATATACTCGGAGCTCATTATCCAATTATATGCATGTTCATAAGATTTTAACTGTTAAGGAGATCCTATAACCTCATTTCAAACAACAACAGTAGTAACAATGTTTACGGTCACCTGCGCACGCCACATTGCTTACTTCGTAGGAGTCGAACAACACTTTTGAATCGTTTTGCCATATCTCTTAGGCTTAGTAATCTCTGATTTAAACCCATGTAAAAGGTCGAATGCGAAGGTGTTCACCGAACACCCGATAATTCGATATTTTTCAAGGGTTTAAATGGACGAACTGCAACGTTGCCAAATTGCACGCAACGCCACTGGATGTAACCCCATCAACCCCCCCCCCCCCCTCCGGCTATGGCCATGATCAAAAGTCTTTGCCTGGTCCAAGTCGAAAAGTATACGTATACCTCATTTCTATAAAGAAGAGTCATGCTCATTAATTATTGTATAGGTTGGGAAAATCGGCAATTGATTTGTAGACTAAATTCTGCAAACCACCGTAAGCTAAGGGTGCAATTCAGATACTTAATTTTTGATCTACTTGATCTGACTGCGCCTGACTCGAACTTAAGTCCTCCGGATTCAATTGACAATTTTGAAACACACCTTGAACGAAGTATGTGGCGTAAGAAGTTCTGAATATTTGATATGTGTGTGTGTCTCCGCTCAAGCTTTCAAAGGTACAGTGGAGGTATGAGGGACAAACTTAAAATGACAAAAATGAAAAATGAAAATGATAAATGCCGTTCAATAAAAAAGATTCCGTCCGTGCCTTCAAATGTTGGGCGCCACTGCCTGGTCTGGTGGATTGCGGGAAAATTAGAATTAGACGCAAGCTTAACGCGGAAACGCACGATAAAAACGCACTGGATCCAACAAATGTTGGTCCCCGTACTCACCATAAATCGTTCGAAAGTTGAAAATCCTCGCATCTGATTGGTCGAACCGTAACTTGCAGGCTATTTTGCGATCGACGGTCCGTTCGAGGATCACAATTTTACGATCTCTCGCTAGGATATGCAATGTACGCAACGCACTTAATGAACCATGCACATTGCACAATGTATGTACCCGCTGAATATAGTACTTTGTGGATTGCGTGTTTCATGGTTTGGCCGTAGTATCTTTTTCAGCTAGTTAAGGAAGAACCAATAACAGATTACTTTTTGGAATCATAAGGGTTAAATTCAGACCAACAAGTAACTGTAATAGTAGGATTAGTAGGTTACCTATAATAGTAATAGTAGCACTATCAGAGACTTCGAAATTCGAATTTGTTAAGTAACTCGGGCTGGGCTTTGACCCGAGTTGATATGCCCGAATAAATAGTTCGGTTTTTCCAGGTGAGCTTTGACTATTGAACTTTTTGCGTCTATCCCAAAGCGACCGAGATCTACAAATGGCTTTTTGAACGAAGAAAAATGTGCACAATTTTTACAACAATGCGCGTAATAAACAAGTCCCTTTTCTGTAATAACCAATTGATTCATTTAGAGTCGGTGCGGTGGCATTTCATAAAATTTGGCGAAGGCAATTTAATTTCTTCATGTAAAGCTTTTTCGAATAATGACTTCTAGCCGGGAATGAGTCACTCTGTGTCCTCTCAGATAACCCTTTTGAATTTACTCAAGACAGTGTATGTATATTGTATAAAGTATGTATGTACTGTGATAGTATATCCCTACTGTACCTAATACGTGGATTAAATTTCGATGCTTTATTGCTCCGTCAATCAAATATCAAAATTGTTGAAATTTGGCTCAAAAAGTTTAGCAAAAAATTACGCAGAAAAAGTGGGGACGCCTGCCCCTTAACATTGATGCTTTCAGAAAAAAATTATAAGCCTTCAAAGTCAAACTCTCAAAAAATGTCTATAGTGGCGCTATCTATTGATCCAGAATCTCAAACGCACAGTCAGGGTGGCTCATGGAGAGTTTATGATCTATCATGCTGAATTTTTCATTGCAGTTTTTTTTTCTCCTTTTCAACAGTTTTTACACAATTTTAAAACTGTCTTGGTCAAAAATTTTAAATTCGACTTATTTTTCTTCAGTCCGGCAGCTCAAAGCTTCACTCTCACTCGAACCGAACGAAAAAGAGTCTCCACCCAGTGGATCTAAACTAAGGTATTTCTGGAAGCGAGACGGGCTTCAAAAATTCGTGTATATTCATATGTATTTTCCAGCTTTAGAACAAAGTAATGCCAATCTAAAATTTAATAAAACTTACTATAATTTATTATTTTTCTTGTCATTAGTATGCGCAGCTTCATTTTTTTATCCATCACTTTTTGTAAGAAGCTCGAAAAAAAAAAAAAAATATTCGCACAATATGCATTTTTGCCTCTAGCAAAAAAAATTATATCAAAGATTGTTCATTGACTCGATTGGACATTTTTAAGTATAGATAGTATTTTTCTGGACATCATAAATTATTTGAGACAAAATATAAATTTAGACCAATAGAGTCTTTTGGACGAAATAAAATGGCTGAATTGTCTACGGGTCGATTGAATTATTGACCCCCCGCCCCCCCCACAAGTGAGCAACATTTCCAACAATTTTGATGTATGATGTCCAAAGAAAAGCTTTAGATCCGAACCATTGTGCGCTTCCTCGCCGCGCCGCACCGCCACCTCTGCCGCCGTCGAGCGCGGTTACTTTAAATCACGATCTGAGCTCAGCCGTCAGTGTTCAACTATTTGCCGTGATGAGCGTTTCGAAGAAGCGTTTCCCGCTTAAAAATCAAGTGACGTTTTAAAACCCGAAAAGTGCCGACGTACCATAAAGAAAGGAAAAACGTGTGCGTTTTCTCTCCCGTTTCTCCATCATTCGTCCTCCCTCGTTTTCTCTCGTATAAAACACCTTGTTCCTTTTACGGCAACAGTTATTCTTCAACTTCTAGTGTCACGTGAGGTGCGAGGTGCTCTCAAGCGAAAAAAATAAAAATAAAATAAAAATAAAAGATAATAATAAAAATAAAAAGTAAACAAGAATACTTTTCGTCGCTAATTTTTTCTTTTTTCGATGTTTGTACCCTTTAGTGATGTGTTAACAGCGACCAGATAAAACACCTTTGCTACACACTTTAAAATTTTAGTTTGAAAAATAATACTTATTAAAATACATGTAAAAGAAGGGAAAAAAGTCAATTTGAATCCGATAAAAAAGGAGTGTGATTTCATCTCTTTGTTTTTAAAAAAGAAAAAGAAAAAAAAATATATCGTGCTTCGATTTTAAAAAGGTGCATTGAAGTTCTAATAAAAATAAATAATTATTGATAGTAATCATAATATTAATCAGTTTAATTAAAATAGCTAATCCTTCGAACAAAAATAAATATCTTTCGATTTATTTTGCGTGATTATTATTTCGTGCATTGTTCACTTCAAATAAGTCACAACTTATACAAAGAAGCGACCCTCCGTCATAACATAAAGTTCGTCCCGTCAGTTTTCGCAGCCCAGAGGAAACATAAACAAAGTGTCTCGCGATAATACTTCTCTCGTCTCGCGTACATACTTAACACTCTTAGCATCTCTCGCTGGACTCTTTCATCAATCGATTCGCGAATCCCTCCGCCAAGCTCCGGTCACTTAATCATTTCTCCGGAGTCCTGGATCTATTAATAGATCAAAAGAAACCATCTCTACCCCCTCTCCTCTCCCTCCCTCCCGCATTCATCTCCACGTATAATCAAAGCGTAACCTGCATATTTTCAGGTAACGCCTTTTAAGCTGCAACCGCCAATCTCGGAAGTGTGGAAGTGTGTGCAAGAAACAAAACGCACTTACAGCATTCGGATCACGCTTAATCGCTTACCGCTTACCTGTTGGTCGTGAGACGCTCCTACGTCACAAGAGATCAGCCGATTGAATAAACAAGCAAGCAAGCGTCCGATCGAACGAACGAACGAACACTAATCGATACTTTTTTCCCTCAACTTCGCTTCCAAACGCACCAACTTTTTCTCTTATTCTGTCATAATAAAGATTATGAGACCTCTATTCTCTTTCGATAGACGGAGTGGAATCTGACAATATTCCGGCCAAGAATATCGCGGAGACAGATCTCATCAAGCAAGTGATAGTACCGAATGAGCGGGTTCCTAGACAAAAATTGAAATTAATTTATTCAAAATGGCCTACATATTCCTCTATTTATTCACCTAGAATTAACCCTAACGCGCTTCGTTTTAACTGTGTGTGTTTACTGAACCTACTTTAATTAATTTTAAGTTTATTAAGAAATTAAAATACATACTTATAACGCCCCGCTCGTAAAATACAATTTAAAGTGTTGCAAGTGTCTCAAAAACAGTGAATAAAACTGGTTGATCGATTGATTTCTTTTTAAGGCTCGGTTGATTTCCAAGTTCTGTGTTCGATTTTCGCCGGAAGGTCGTTCCTTGGATCCGCTGTTTTCACTCGTTGCTTTACAAACGAAACTGTGCTTTGAAATTGTCGACCTACTGAATTTACAAGCAGTTGACTTCATTCATGCCGTTTTGCCCATCTCGCAAAAAGTGAGGCGATTTTGATCATAGCGAAAACTAAAAGGAAAGCTCTGTGTTTGTTTGAAAGTACTAGTGTTTGTTGCGGAAGTCGCTTTTCTCAACCCACATCCTATAAACCAGGAGGAAATCTTGAGTCAACCGCTTTTAAGCTGCTCAGTTTCCAAAGAAAAAAGTAATCTCCTCAAACCTCTCTTCGTCTCTCAGGTGAGTCAATGATTCTAAATATATTTACTATGCTTAGTTTATTGATGGGTCATCAAACATTGATGGGTCATTGATGGGTTTATGGGGTTTGAATAGCTAAATCTTTAGGTATATCTTAATCTACACTGCTAAGGGTAAATACGCTCCTGATTACCCACAATCAAGATGGTAGATAAGCAGTAACGCGACACCAGCTCTTTTACTTAGGTAATGCATATTTGCCATTCCAACCCATGTATAAAATATCGATGGTGGGAGAGGCATATTGCTCCCCAAAAATCGATTAACGGATTCGGTGAAACGAAAGTCCGCGGTTTTGAAAAAACTGCCATGTATAAATTTTTGAAAACATTATAAGAAGGGCGGTCGAATGGGCGAAACAACCCTGCATGCATGCACCACGAACACTGAAAGATGGCCGACGAGGGACATTTATTTTGGTTAGTAATTTAGTATATTGGTTTTGATAAGATTCGAAAACTTTTTCGGAAATGCTTCGACTTTCGGTGTCCCGTCCTCTTCTATTTTAATTTCCTGAGGGTTTCAGAAACATTTCAAGATGTTTTGTAAGAGTTTTTGCAATGTTTTCCGGAAATTTTCATTCAGAGTAAGAAATAAACAAAGATGTTTACTCACGAAAGTACGAGACTATATTTGAATAATTGCTTCGAGAAAGATTTACTTGCGCCAACGACACAGGAATAAAATATATTCGAACTGCCTATCTTAAAATAATTTCAATTGGTACTTAAGAATTCATTTAAAAAAAACATCTATACTAAAAATTTCGTAAAACCTTTTATCCTTAGATTTATCAAAAAGCTAATTGGTCACCCTTTAGATTTGGGAGCGTATACTTAAAAAAAAAAAAAAACAAATAAACACACACAAAAAACAAACCAAAAAAAAGCAAAAAACAAAAAACAAAAAATTGGAACGAACAAAACATGTTTTGAAACATTAGGTGTCTTAAGGCCAGTGGCGGCTTGTGCTATTTGGCACCAATGCCTTTGCTCCATTTGAATCTATGTTCAACAATCGATTGCTGGTGAATAGGGCTGCTTCACCTCCAAATCGATTGTTTTGCACACAATCTAATGAAGGGATAACATTGTTGCCAAATTGCACGTGCCACCTCTGGTGGTGCATGTTTGTTTACGGCTTCCTCGCTGGGGCTCGCGTTTCATTTTAAGAACGACGGATGGATCAAGCTGGAATTGAGACGGTTAACTTTATAAACAAGTGCGTGCGGCGTTTTTGACTCGAATAAAATGACCATATCAACTTTTCTTTTGTGTAATTTTAATATGCTTCGCCGAATAGTTAATACTAGAATTTGGAATATCTTTACCGCGGTCCACAGTTTGAGAAATTGACAACCTTTTCTTTTGTTTAAATGGAACTGTAAGGAAACTTGTCTAAATATTTTGATCTTCAAGTCAACTTAGAGAAAATTACCGACTGTCAACAAATTTTAGAATATAAGTATACTCCTTGGATTTTGGTTCAGGTAGGCAACCAGCAATACTTATCGCAGTGGCTTTAAGTATATAGCGGGTGGCCTACCTGAACTAGAATTTCAGGCGTCGACCAAAATTATTCAGTTCGCCAACTGTAAATTTGCAAAGATCAATCTGAAGTACGGCTGGAATGGAATTTACACGTTTCATGTTGAAAGAGCATACGTCCGGGTCTGTTTCTTTCTTGTTTTTTTGTTTTTTGTTTTTCGTTTCTTTTTTACACTCGTACTTTTTAAGTGATTAATTTCGACTCACACACGCACTTTCGTTAAAAAATCCTTGGATGAAATCGTGGAATGGGGGAGCAAAGGCAACCAGTGGCGAGGTGTGACATTTGGCAACAACGTATTTTCTCCACTTAAATTCACCAAAAAAGTCGAACGCTTCAGTCATCGGCTATGACCAGGCATTTCGACCTTTCTTATGTGTTTAAATGCTTAGAAGGAACGTTGCCAAATCGCACGCCTCGCCACTGAAGGTACCGCACGCTTCATTTACCGCATTTCTCCTCCTTTGATGAATAGCAAGATCGAAAGTTGGCTTGTATCTGATTGATTGATGATCCATATAAATCACCGAGCTCATCAATAATCCAATAAGATTCAAAATACATAAAACCTAAAACGAAAAAAAAAAAACCTTTTTTCGCAGCACAATTGAAACTATAGTCTCCTATCGGAGGCCGAATGACAACCCTAAATAATACGGATCTGCTCGTTAATTGATTCTCGGTCGGCAAATTGATGATTCATGTGAGAAATTCTGCCAACCATGAGCTTACGAGCATACTTATTGTTTGTGGAAATATGATACCTTTTTTCCAATACTCCGTGCTCGGGCGACGGTACACATAGCGGCAACGCGCCATTTGTCGGCCGCACGCAGACCACCGTGGGAAAGAAACCACTGATAGTGATAACCAAAGCATATAATTCTTAAAATAGTTGAATCGCTTTCAGTATTGATTTTACAAGTTTAATTGTTCTGCGCACTCGTTAAAATTTATTTTAGTTGAAAAATGTGTCAAAATGCCAAATAATCAGTCCCGCAAGCGTTTGAACGATTATTCAGTGGCGACAGTGGAGTAGCATGCGATTTGGCAACGTCGCAGTTTGTCCATTTAAACATTTTAAATCCGAAAAATATCGAACTATTGGGTCTTCGATGCACACCTTCGCATTTGATCTTTTACATGGGTTTAAATGAACGAAATACAACGTCGCCAAATTGCACGCTACGCTACTGCGATGGTTTTACTTGCATAATTAACCTGCTGATTTTATGGGTTTCAAATCGGTCATTTTTACCTACTGTGCGAAACAACGCATGAATTTCCGTAATGTATTAAAAATCTCAAGAAGATATCGGATCATATTATGCGACTCAAGTGTCATCGAAAATATTAAGAGCGTAATTACTTACTTTAGATAAATATTAAATCGCATTGTGCAATAATAAGGAATTTTTTGAATTGCTATTTTATCGGGCGTTACTCAATAATTCCAATGTATGGAAGATAGTATGTACTATCGACGAATTAAAGATTGTCGCGAGATTTTTACACATATTCAGTTATGGGTGGGAGTGTCGGACTGATCGGCTACGGCTTTCCCGCCCCAACTGCACTGGCCTCTAGCCTGCAAGGTGTGAGGAGAATGACGAAAGGCCGAACCGGAACCTTGAAGGCGAAACTTAGCTCGTTAAAATCTCGCGACAATCTTTAATTCGTCGATAGTACACTATGTACAGACGATAGACACTTGAGCATTCCGTGACTGCAAGAGGCGACTTGTGGACAATATAGACTGTTTCCTTGTGACAAGCTGGCTCGGGGATAAGAGAAAACTCTTAAATATTTCTAGAGTTTTGGGGAAAAAAAAAAAAAAAAAAAAAAAAAAAAAAAAAAAAAAAAAAAAAAAAAATTAGAAAAAAAAATTGTGTGCCTTTAATCCAATACAATGAGATACATCAATCCAATGAGAATTTGCGGAGTTTGCTATATGAGTCCTCAAACACAAACATTTTGATAATCGTTCGGTCCTCTCTCGAGCATTTTTAAGAGCGCCAGACAACACAAATATATTTCGGTGCTCAAAAATGGCCTCTTTAGGGAAGAACAAATTACAAAACAAAACAAACAAAATGGAAAAAGACATCATTTTACACATTATTTTAAGCCATTGCTGGCTGTAAAAAAGAAAATCACGGCAGACCTACACTATGCTCGAATATAATAGAGCGTAGAATCTCGAATTCTTTCACCATCGTCTACACTGAGAAAAATTTCCGATCGATTCAATGAATTTTCCGATAGGATATTCCCGCGCTTTAATTCCCATAGAAATAATCGGAATTCTATAGAGACAGTCGGAATTCGTGTAGATTCAAGCGCGCCGACTATTGCAAGGATAGATCTTATTTTTGAAATAAGGCGAAACACATCTATGGTTCTATTCTTATTGTTTTAACAGCCTCTTTTTTCTCAGTGTAAGTATCTCGCATGATTTATTTCAAATACCTTTTTATTTACCATACACCCGAGGAGAAAAACGACACCCTTTTTTTAAGAAGGCTAAGATTTGAAACATTTTGGGATCGAACATTACATAATTTTATTCAGTCTGAAGTTGCAATTTTGGAGTCCGTACTCCGTCTGCCTCTATAGACCAATCATTAGTTTGTAACAGCCTTTTCAAAAAATATTGGTCAAGGTACGCAAGCCATTTAAATATACTTATTAAAGGAGGAGAATACATTTGCAAAACTTTAAGCAACTCTACGTCGCCAGGTTGGTTGCCAGCTTATTCAGTTCAAATTCCAAAACTCATCGAAAAAAGATATCTCCAGGTACTCCAGTTCAATGTCATAATGAGCCACTCGGTCTATAGTATTTTTGGCGATTTGGAGGATAAAACAAATGTATATAGGATTTATTTTATTTTAAAGAGGCAAAATGCAACGGTTTTCAGTATATCAGTGGTGGCTCTGAGGCTCGTACAATTTGGCAACAACGATTTTTCTCTATTTAGACTGCTCAAAATAATCGATCTTCAGGGAATTCACTGAATACCTGAGAAATCGATACTTTTTTATTGGTTTAAATGGCCAAAAAAATGGTTGCCACATTGAACCACGACTGCAGAATAGTTATTTAGATATTTGGTAATTCAACGAGCTATAAAACTGGCAGCGCTCCTTGAGATTATGCATGCGTGTGGTCACGTGGGGTATCGTGTGAATAATGATAGGCAAACACAATAATGGCCCTAAACTGTTTGGGTCGACGCGACGTTGGAATGGCCAAGGGTTGTACAAATTGGTGGTCATGCGGTTAAAGTGCGCTAAAATCTGACCCGCGCGTCTTCTGGTCTTTCTTTTCAGATCTCCATATTTATCTTCAAATTAGATTTAATTTATATTGACCATGTAGAAAAGGTGTTACACTGGGGGGGGGGGGGGGAGATATAAAAAAAATACCAGAGGCACAACCATTTGTGAATAAAGGTAAATGATGGTACTTTAACCACAGAATTTCTAACGTTTGTACTATAGTTCTTGAAAATGTTGAAGAAATTCTGATGCCATGACTATATTCTGATTGTAACACCTCAGAATTTTCTGGTTAAAGTACTGGACTCGCCGTGTTCACATATCGTTGTGCTTCTGGTCATATTATTATAAAATTGTCTCATCGCAAGATTTCCGTCAAAGTTATCGCTAATTAAATTTGAGTTTCTTCTCATTGTTTATTGTTTAACTTGTGGTACGTATTAAGGTAAATAAACCAACTGGGAACATTGGAACAAAGCAAAACAAACAAAATAGACTATAAGTGAACACAGGTGAAAATACATTCTGATAAATAATAAATTGGCAAAAAAGTCTTATGAAAACAGCTGGGATTGTTTGTTGCTAGTATAAAAAAGCAATACCAGCGATTTTAATGAGATTTATTTTGACTTATTTTTTTATTTATCAGAATATCACTTCACTGTGTTCACATTTGAACCATTTTTGAGCGCTGTGTTTTATATGGTACCTACATTTACGTTTTATTGTTTTCTGCGAAGCTTTGAATTCTTTTTGCCCTGAGATTGAACCGGTGGAAAAGCGTGCAAGTTGCCAACTTCATATTTCGTGAATTTAAACACGTGAAAAAGGTCGAACTATTGGCTGTGCATAGTGCACTCCCTCGAATCGATGTTTCACGCGTGTTTAAATAGAGAAGCAGCGTTGCCGAATTGCACGCGACGCCAATGCCAGTAGCTCGGGAACAATCGATTAACATTTTCCGTCTTATAGTTTCCGTCTTCCGTTTATCTCTCATGTGTATTTTTTATTGCTGGAGTAACGGCGTGTCAGTTAGCTGTTCATTTTTCCAAAATCTGCCTTTTTCACTTGAATCCTCGAGTAAATTATATAATCAGGCGACTTTGGGTTAAAATTCGAAAATGTCGGCATAGCGAATCGAACGAGCGCAGTCTTCGGATAAACAATAGGTAAACACAGGTATCCGAAAATATACGTTTTTCCCCGCAACTTCCACACGTGTTAGAACAGAGATGGTGCCGAAAGTCACATGACCACCCCTCTTCCTATATTTTCCATTACGTGAGTTCAGTTTGACGTGGAGGAGAGGACAAGCGCCTGGAACAGCTCACCTATAAACGTCGTCGTCATCGGAGACTTAAATGCCCGAAATTGATTTTTCTTTTCTCCGATCGAGACCCGAGAGCAGTGGCGCAGCGTGCAATTTGGCAACGCTGCAGTTCGTCCATTTAAAACCCACGGAAAAGATCGAACTATTGGGTATTCCATGAACACCTTTGCATTCGATTTTTTACATGGGTTTAAAAGGATACAGTGCAACGTTGCAAGATTGCGCGCTACGCCACTGCTCGCCGAGAGTTAACTCTAGTGAGAGAGAAACTTTGAGCTAGGATGTTCGCTCCAACGCCCTATTATTATAGACAAAATGCAATGTTGCCTGATCGCAATTTTCGCCAGTGTAAAGTCACCTAACGAGAAACTAAATTATGTTTATCTTCCATACAGCAGCGCGGTCAGGCTCCAAAATGCCAGACCTAATAGCGCCACTCATAGACACAGTCCTAACTGTTGTAAAAGTATGTACACTGTACAGGGTGTCCAAAAAGTTCCTTTTAACCTCCTTAACTTTTGAACGTTCGATTTTTTCGAAAAACGCCAATTGTTCTCATTTGAGCCGCATTTTTTTAGGCGTGCGTTCACATTTACCTTGTTATCAAAAAGATTTAAGGTTTTTTTTTTTTTTTTTTTTTTTTTTTTTTTTTTTTTTTTTTTCTCAATGTAATAGGCTGTATTAAGCCCAGTAGATTTGCACACGGTTTTAAAAAGTTGCAAATCGATCGGCGTGGTATGAAATTGGATTAAAAGGAATCGCAATTTCTTTGCTCCTCTCGCGAATTGTGAGTGTTTCCGGCGCCCTGCCAAAAACCGGAAACAGTTCAAACCAAACTTCCTCGACGTTAGTAATATTCCTTTCGCTCGCATTTCTTTTGAATGATTATCTGTGACTAATAACTGTTTCTTTTCCATCTTTCAAGCTTTCTTAGTATATAAGTGGAAAACCGAGGAAAAAAATTTGTTATTCTTAAAATAGCTCTGTACTCAGTGCGAATGAAGTTCGTTTCTGGCAAATCTTTGCACTTGCTCAATTTCGGCCCCCTCCCCCTCCTACATTTCACTCTCTCACACACCTATATTAATTGCTCAGTTTTTCCCCCCTTTTTATTTCGTGGCAATAATCCAAGTATAATAAGTTCTCAACTAGTCTCTTCCTGTATTTTCTTCTTTTTTTCTTCACAACGAACGAGGGGAAAGAAATGTTCAATTTTATTGGTAAAATTCAAAACTTTGCGGTTCTTTATTTCAAGATAATTTAGATATATGTACTTTTTTTTTTCTTTTTTCTTTTTTTTAGAAAAGATCGGCGCTACAAATCGGAGGGTTTTTGTTTTTTGTTTTCTCTCTCCTGACGATTCGTCTCTGTGGAATAATCTTTTGAGCATTAAAAATTATATCTGCAAAGGCTCATGGGTAGCGAGACCCCTTCCAAAAAGGGGGGGGGGCAAATTAAGAGACATCTGGAATTATAGGATCCATAGAACATCGCTTGGTAGTGGGTACGCTCGGGACGACAATATTTTCCAATTTGATCCTTTCGGTGGCGAGCGGGGTTCGTTTTACAAGCGCATTTTCACAATGGATCGATCGTGCATATATTTAACCCGATGCAGTTTTTGGAAACCATCAGGCATCAGGCTCATCTGAATCCCACTTCTGTCCGGGGTTCAGACCCTGACTTAATATTTATTACCTTGAAACGCACCAGTCAACAGTCATCACTCAAATGAGCTTCGAAAATCGTCGGCTCAAAACCAGAAACGGAACGTTTGTCGGGTCAAAGTAGAATACAAAAGTTTGAAACCCATTCATCTAAATAGCGGACCTAAGCTAACCCGACCTTTATAGCTCGACCCTATAGCTGCATCGTTTTGTTTTGCAAAACAATTGAAAGACCCGTTAATGGGCAGATTCGCTATTTACAAAACTGAAACCTGTTTTTCATGTATTAAGTTAACAATATAAAACTATGTAATTGAGCGATGGATACCAATTTGTGCCATTGGTTGAAAAAAAGAAAGATACGAAGTAACAAATTACACTCGAGCAGCCACTGTTTGGTAATCCCAGTGGTGGCTCTTAAAATTTGGCAGCAATGTTATTCCTCCATTTGATTGCATGTAAAATAATCGAAGCAGCGCTTCACCAACAACCGATTGTTGAAAAAAGATTTAAATGGAGGGAAGACGCTGTTGCCAAATAGCACGAGCCGCTACTGGGTCATTTGCAAGTTTAAAATAAGCTAATAAGAACTTGATGACTATATATATCCAACTTGTGTTTCTGAAGTTTTCCAAGCATTAATAATCTCTTCTAACAAAATTAGAATAACTTATTCAGTGAACGACCCTATTATGAAACATTCTTTCATCCAAGAGTTTCAAAACGAGGGCCAATTTATATTTTAGCTCAATCAATCCTCTTACGAACATACAATGTAATCATTGAATATAGCTTAAAGCATTCATTTTTCGACCGATCTGGCTAGAAGAGTCTGAGAATAACAATCTTAATAAGCCATCAATAAAATCAGAACGAAGGAAACTTCGATTCAAAACAAGAATAAACTGCACCTAGTGAACGAGTCCCACACATTTAATTGAGTCAATTAGTGAGGGAAGGAATTAGAAAAAAAAGAGAAAATCCGCTAAAAAATCCGGACTTCAAATTTTTGCCACAGACTTGCGGTCGCTTCGAATAAGAGCCTTAAATAACTTGGTGATCATAAATCATCCTTTAGATTTGATTAATTGCGAATGTTTTATAAATACTTTGGAATAGGTATGTCAAAGATTTGTGCGGATCAAAAATAAAAATGCTTTCCTATTTGAATTCAGGAAACTGGAGTTTGCGATTAAAATTGCGAACTGGGATTTTGTGAGCACTATATATATTCGTGGTAAACGGTACTTTATACTCTAAAAGAATTATAACCTCATTTGAAAAAAAATAATAATAATACATATGACTGCCCTTTTTTGGCTATCGAAATGTCAATCACGTATATCTATTTTTAAAAGAACGGAAAGTTTCACGAAAAATAATTTCCGATCCATCCCTCGTAAACTGCATCTATACTCATATTCTAACGATCTTGACCGAGGCAAGGTTACTTCATAGGTTATTCAAGGGGTATTCATCTCTTTTTCTCCTCTATCTCTATAAGTTTTTCCGTCCAATTTTTCAAACTATCCTATACTTTTTTATAGGATAACTTTGGATTTGTCCTCTTTTTTTTTTTTTTTTTTTTTTTTTTTTTTTTTTTATATATATTTACGCCCCTCCACATTTTTAGCCCATTCTATATAAGTACGCCCTTCGTTAGCATACCTACACTTGAAACTAAAGTATAAGTTTTGTAAATGATGAAAGAAGGCGAAAAAGCATCCCAAAATAATTTTATTGATCTTTTTTTTCTCTGGCCTTTTTGATGTTAGATAGATAAATACCACGGAGGTATACTTATGATATCTCACGTGGAATTGTACCTTTTTCTTATCTTGCCCCAGACGAAAATCAAAATGTTGCCTTATTCGGATAAAAGCTTTTATAACCAGTAAAATTAGCTCAAATGCAGCTCAAAAACCCCCAAATGACATCTGTGATAGTTTGAGATCGACGTACCTACATTGGCTTGGAAGTTTTCAAAATTTCAATCGACCAATGCAATTTTTTAACCAATACAGCTGTATGCGCAGTGTACTCATATTCGTGCAATAAGGTACCCCAAATTAAAGTCTACCAAAATCTCATTTTTTGGCAAATTCGACAAAAAATTACATTTTAGCTTCTCCTCGAAATTCGCATTTCTATAATCAGTTTATAAACTACGTTTTTAGTTTTTAGTTTAAGGGTAGGGAGATAGTTAATAATCAGCTTTTCGCAGCGATGCGCGATGCCGCGGCCGTGTATACGTAGCCCGTGCACTAGTGCTCAGCCGTTTTACGCAATTTAATGGCATTCTACGATCCATCGATCAACCGATTGAAAAACAAAGATTACTTTAAATATTCAAGTAGCCTTTGCTGCAGCCGGTAAAATCAACGATGGATTGTAAAATGTCATTATTGAATGTGCGTACGCGGAGAAAAAAACTTCAGTTCATATTATGGAACACCAAGGGTGTTTGGTTCCAGTAACCGAAGTTTTCATAGTTGTGAGTACCGAACTTCAGTTAGGAGTACCAAAGTGGCACAAAAAAATGTGAGTCAGTATTAGTCCCACTTACCGAAACCTTCGGTACTGAAGTTCGGTACCCACAACCAAAAACTTTGGTTACTGTAACCGAACATCGCGGTGTTCCATATGAGCCGAATCGAAGTTCAGTTCTTATAACCGAATTTTTTTTTCCTCCGTGGCGCATGCGCAAAACGGCAGCACTGACACGCATAAGTGCAACTGCACACTATTGCAGCCGAGATTATAAGTTTATACAAGTAAGTCCGAGCGTTCAGAATACATCCAGTTCATAGTTGCCAAATTGTACCGAAATATTGTCACATTCTATAAATTGGGTTTAAATATGTACAGTATAGCAGCTCCAAGAATCCTTCTTTCTCTGTTTCTCGCCCATTTAAACGAATGTGTCATAGAAATGGGCGGAGTGAGGGACGACCAATAAGTGATTTTAGCCCCTTTGTCTGTCCTTGTCTAACACACGCGTTCAAACGAACAGGGATTTATTATTAAGTATGAAAAATACGACCCTGGATTTGTCTCTGTTAATGGGCAATGTGACAACCGCTATCAAGCTGCTGGTCGGTCGCAGCTTTCACTCGAGTTACAGGAGCTTGTTCTGATTCTCGAAGCAAGTTCGTTGCATATTAGTTGCGATGTTGCCTGCCCGGTTAAATTGAAGGAGAAGGCCTCGAGGCTCGAAGATTTAAAATTTTGATGATGTAAAAAATCCCCCCGAAAAAAGTAGCGCACACCGGGAATATTGCAAAACACTTTTTCAGGGATTGTCTTTGTTTCGATTTGAAGGATGCAGGATGAAAATAAAAACCGTTGAAACGTGTAAAAAAAAAAAATGTCAATCTAAACATGCGAAGAAAACCCAACCTTTGTCCACCACCCAACAGTAGGCGACTGTTGGATGTTGACTGTTCTTTCCATTAGTCTCGACCGAAATTGAGCTGAAAAATTGTCGCAAGCTTTTCTCTTTGGATGGGTCTCTATTTTGTCCCTGAGTGGAAGTGGCCTAAGCTACAAGCAGGTGCATCAGTCTTGCTCTGACGATTTGAGAAATTAAAGAAAACCAAGAAAAAAAAGAGCGTTTGTTTTCACTTGTAATGCGGATTGCGTCGAAACGGCGACGTAGGACTTATATAACTATGTCCCATTGGCACCTGATGCTTAAAAATTAATTTAATTACAACTACTAAATAAATAAATAGATAGATCAAGATAAACAGATGTAAAATTTGGATAGTGAATGAGAGTTTTTATAAGGGGTTTTCTTGAGTATTACCTACTACAGGCGGCACTACTCTAAACATTCAAATCAGTGGCGTCGTGTGCCATCTGACTACAATGCAACTGCTCCATTTAAACCCATTAAATATATCGAATTTTTCTTGTGAACTGTGCACCCCCTGAATTCGATCTTTTACATGAGTTTAAATGGATGTAATACATTGTTGCCAAACTGCACGTGACGCCACTGATTCAAGTTATTGGAAGTGTCACAGTGGTTCAAAATTTGCAGGCTGAGAAGTACGAACAAATAAATAAATCCATAATAATAAATAAAAATAGAAAAAAAATTTGAATAAAATAAAAATGAAAAAATATGATTAGTATTTGCTTTGCTTGTGGCAATATGTTCAATTATTGGTGACGCAAGTTTCAAGCGAGGACGAGGGAAGGATGGACGTCGCGTCGCGTCGCGGTGTCGCTGCGTCGCGCCAGCCATATTGACGCAAGAAAGCATAAAGTAAAGCAATCGACGATCACGACGCGATCCTGATCATCAGTGCGCAATGGGCAGAAATGAGTGGTTATTCTGACCGAAAATCAGCTAGTGAACCAGGGTTGCCACTCGCGGGAAAATCCGGGAAAACATGGGAATTTCAGCGAAATTCGGAAAAACAAAAGTTTTTTTTTTTTCCTCACACCAAAGATCCATGTTTGATGGATATGTATATAGGGCCTACAAATGTTGAAGTGCGATAATCACACTTATGCGGGTAGCTACTAACTGCATAGTCCACTTTGAGGCACGTATAATCATTACAAAATGGTCTGCATGCGTACCGATGACTTATACGTTTGTTTTTAAATGCTCCCGTATTTAAATGTTGACAAATCCAGGGAATATGCAGGGAAAACTCAGGGGAAATGCAGGGAACTTAAAAACTTCCAAAGGGTGAGATCCCTGAGTAATCTCTCTAATTAATAGCACTTGGGATGCGCATTTCAAAGAATCATCATTTGAAGACATATTTGTACGGTAAGAAGTCACTTACCTACTAATTGCATTATTTTTCCAATTACCTACATTTTTATTTCTTTCCTCATCTTTTATTTACAGAAAAATTGAGCGTAATCAGAAGTTTTCTCTGAAAACATTGTTGGCAATACGAGAGTTTTTCACGCAATGAAAAACTAATGAAAATGCTTCCATATCATTAAATTTCTTTCAAGCAATAGAAAATTTGCGAAATTAGTGCAACAAGGCGATAGACCTTCCCTCTTACCTCCAGCGGATTTTTCATTCTGATGACTGTGTTGTATGGCTATAGTGGTGGTCGGAATCAAAGAAATCCAACACTTCGCTGATGTGCTGATTTTTGGCCATTACAACGATATATATCATCTCTATCTACTGTGCGACAAGGGTTTCTCGCCGCTGAATGGATTATGGATTTACTCGCGCATGCGCGCATATGCAAAATCAGCTTCGAGTAGTAGACTCTTTTAGACCCCCCCCCAACCTCTATTGAGGCTTAAAATTCTGAGGGTCCATGAAAAAAAAATCTCGCTGGATGGCTCTCGAGCAGTGGTATAGCGTTCAATTTGGCAACGTTCCAGTTTGTCTATTGAAACCCATGGGAAAGATCGAAGTATGGGTGTTCGGTGAACACCTTCGCATTCGACCTTTTACGTGGGTTTCAATGGATAAAATACAACGTTGCCAAATTGCACGCTATGCCACTGCTCTCAAGTTCGCTGTAGCGTCACTGCGAGCAACCCTTAAATAACCACGATTCAGACTTCTTTAGTGGAAGGAGAGACTGGAGCCAATCGGAAACCTCAATCGATTTTTTTTTCCATTTTTATTCCTTTGCTCGGAGGATAGGGCAAAGGAATTATTTACGGAAGGAACAGACGCATAAGCGAAGATAAATCTTCGACGGCATAAAACCTATTTATGGTATTCCCTCGGGCAAATTCACTAATTAAGGACAAGAAATAATTCGCCGCGCGTCACTGTAACATTTGGCGCGTGGCAAAAATGCAGCTATCCGGAACTTTTATGTCACATACTTGGTCCGTAGTTTTGGTCAAGATCGGAAAGTGATGCGACTCGTTCTGAGAGAGCTGTGCGGTTTTAAAATTCTCTGAAAGGTTGAATTTTAATCCGTAATGTTTGATTGATTGGTGCGAGTTCATATACTGCTTTATTCACTCCATGCGTGTAGAAGTGATTAATTCATAAAGAACCCCTGGAATTTCTTTTAAATAACTTTATGATCACATAATATCATAAAAGCATTATATTGCTACCTAAGCCCCATTTAAGCCGTAGCATAAATCTTTATTCCCACTTCGTTGATATTGGATATAAGATCTGAGATAGAAATGCATAAAAAAATTGGCAATGTCCCGAGCAGCACAATAAAATGTTATTTCGTTTTGAAGAAGCTTCGGTCTTTGGTTTCACTTTTCAGAGCAGTCGCATAGCGTACCATTTGGCAACATTGCAGTTAATCCATTTAAACCCATGAAAAAGATCGAACTTTTGGGTGTTTGGTGAACACTTTCACATTCGACATTTTACATGGGTTTAAATAGACGCAGTACAACGTTGCCAGATAACACGCTGCGCCTCTGTTTCAGAGATGTTCAAAATAAGACCTAGACGTCCACTAGATCAATTTTTGTTTGTTAACTTGGTTGATATCGGGTAAAAAAAAAAAAAAAAAAAAAAAAAAAAAAAAAAAAAAAAAAAAAAAAAAAAAAAAAAAAAACTAATTGTAAGATAGAAATATGCATCGACGAATTGGCAATGCCCTGTCAGCATAATAAAGCACTTCGGTCTTGTTTCCCTTTTCAAAAATGTTACAAATGTAAAAAAAAAAAAAATTAAAAATTAAAAACTTTCATATTTGAATTTGTTGTGTAGTGGGCGTCCAAGGGCAGTTTTAAGCAAAATTTCAAAATTTCGCCAATGAAGCATATTTTTTTTTTTTTTTTTTTTTTTTTTTTTTTTTTTTTTTTTACAAAATTACAAACATTGGCGCAAAAAAGTTCGAAAACACAAGAAATACAATTCTTCGTTGGGTTTTTTTTTTTTTATTATTATTTTTTTAGAGCTGAGATTTAAAGGAATTTCTGCTCATTATTCCACTGAACGTCCAAAACAATCGATGCATTGTGCTATGTCAATTTATGGTCTGAGCTGGAGAAAAACGGTAATTTTGGTCGTTCGCAAGTGTCCACGGTGAAGTGAAGTATCATACTTTAAACAATTTTATTCACTGGACTTATGACGAGCGCACCGCAGCTATGCTTGTGCCTTTTCGCACAATGGGAAAAACACGCTGATTTGATGGTCAAAACTCTTCAAAGTAGAAATCCCTCGCAATTATCGTTTGATGAAGCTTTCAGTACCACAGACTGGTTTAGAAAACCGATAACTGCATTGATTTCATTCGTCTCTAGCTCCAAAACCGCACGACTTCTTGAAATTTTTCTCTTAAAGCATTTTTAAACTAAAAGTTTTGCTAATATACTGAAAAAAGCAACGAAACATTTATCAATTAAATACGATACATACTTATGAAGCTCTTTAAAGAGATAGTTTCAGCTATAAACTTCAATTTAGTGTAACCGCCAAAAATTCGTTCTGAGTGCTTTTACACGAAATTTTTAGGTGTTTTAACTTGCTGAATTTTTGGCCACCAAAGCAGCCATTCAGGCCTGATGTGCGAACGTGGCGGCTCGTCAAAAAACGTCTTAAATTCAAGGCTATCTACTTTTTTCACGTGGTCATACTCGATTCGATATAAAACACTTCGATACACGACATAGACCGCAATAAATCATGTTCGCTACCACCCCCTCCCTCCCCCTGCCCGCACTGCTAACCCCTCACTTCCCCCCTCCCCGCCCCTTATCAAGTCACCCGCACCCGCGGCTAATTTGCACTCAAATTTTAAATTATGAGTTTCCAATCTCTTTTATTATTTATTAATTAGTTGGTCCGCTGCGAATGCTCTGAAAGATAGTTATATGGGCACAGAACTGCCAGTTTACGTCGTTTGCAGCGTTGACATGTTTCAGGGATAAATTTACCGTTTACTTTCTTGCACGGATCAATGTTTGAAAACTTATTTTCTTTGTGAACTCGGCAACGCTGCTTTGACAGTGCGAGCTGATCATCAGTGACGCGATGGCAACTGGACCTGCATCGATCAGCGTTCTTCACACCGGTTGCACCTATATGATTGTGTACAAAGGATCGATTATTATTTCGAGGTACAATTTAACTCCCCCTCGTCCCCCCCAAATCGATTTATTTGTCTTCTTCTTTTTAATGAGGAGAAGAACAACTTTTAAATCACCTTGTGTGAGTAATCACATTTTAAATAGGATTAATCACAGCAACTTTCCTTCTTTAAAAAGTGAGCGATTTTAAAGTCATTTAAAAATTCTCTCTCAATGAACGAGGAAGTCATAAGGTCAAAGACCAAGGAAAGAGCACCGGCCATCGGCATCATATAACAAAAAAAACTCGTAAGAACGCAAGAAAGAGAAACGTTGGTATTAAATTATTTTGCAATAAATTCAAATGAAACACGTTTTCTTCAGTCTTCGGAATTTTTGCATGTCACTCTAAAATGTGCTCGTAAAACCGAGTTAATAATAAAGTATGAATGAGGATTTGTGTCTAAAGGGGTGTCTCCACCTGCGAATTTAAAAGCGCGAATAAACTGATTGAGCCAATGAGCTTCTTTGTTGTCGATACATCGGACTCGACCTATCGACTTCAAGGCAGCTCATTGGTTCAATCAGTTTATTCGCGCTTTTAAATTCGCAGGTGGAGACACCCCTTAACGTAGACGACAGAAGTAGTCTATTTTTTCAGGTCTTTTGGGCCTGTCTTACAATCTATAATCTATACTAAACTTAAAAAGGAGAAGAGTGTCAATTTGTAGGCATCTATTCTTTTGAGGTATTTAAGGTTATAGTCCAACGAGTGAAGTTAGCGTTGACACTGTAGCCGTTGCCAGGATTGTCTTTCTCCCTCTTCCCCATTTGACAGCATGAGTTTGAAAAGGACAGACGCAGGGGCTAAATTCACGGGTCAGCCCCTATCTTCATCCTTTTCGAACATATAAGTTCAAATGGAGAGAGAGAGAGAGAGAGAGAGAGAGAGAGAGAGAGAGAGAGAGAGAGAGAGAGAGAGAGAGAGAGAGAGAGAGAGAGAGAGAGAGAGAGAGAGAGAGAGAGAGAGAGAGAGAGAGAGAGAGAGAGAGAGAGAGAGAGAGAGAGAGAGAGAGAGAGAGAGAGAGAGAGAGAAAGACAAACTCATAGATCCGCCTGTGACTTTAGGAAAAGTAGCAGCTGCAAAAAACACAGATTGACACAGTTCAATACTTTCGTGTAAATGCGCATTTGGCGTAAAATGAAACAAACTGTCAGTAAGTTGCAAAACATAATAATTTATTGAATAAGAATATCGAGTTTTATACTGTACCACCGGTTATGTGTAAAATCTGGCTCGAATCAACCGGCCATGACACCATTCAAATGCTCCATTGTGTAGGTACCTTTGTTTGTGTAAGAGTATACATACAGTGACACACCGCATAAACCGTGAATTTGGTCATCTTAATTTTAAAAGAAACTGTCAATACATCTCAAAGTATTGGTATGGAAAGATCTAATTAACATGCGGTTCTGAACTTCTTATTTCATCATTAACTTAGGTATATCGATCAATTACAGTGGCTGACATCGTATGCAGTTTTATTTTACTTTTTATAGCAGATTTTTTTATGAAGCAGAATACCTACCCCCTGTCCAGCCTTCATCAAGAAAAATGTTCTACTAAAAATGGTCTTAATTATCGTAGAAAGTTCCCGGAAAGAAATCCTGGCTGTTTTCAGAAGAATTCTGGTCTTCCTGACTGCAAATTTCCGGCTATTTTGGACAGAAATTCTGACGTTTTCTTTCACAATCAGATAATTTGGTCTAAAATGCTAGATTTTGAATTCTCCTGAAAACTACCGCAGAATTTTACTACCGAGAATTTTTCATTCGAATTCTGGCCATTTTCAGTTGATAATTTTTCTCGCAGGGTTGATGGATTTTGGGTTTATACTAATATAGAAGGGTCGGTTCAAATAAGATTTCATTTTCGAGGCCTCTTTTTTTCGAGAATCTCAAAAATTGAAAGACGTTAAAAAGCTTTGCTGTGATACTTTTTATGATCCTTAAGGGTGTAATAATCAGGTTTAAGCAGTGGGGTCGAAAGATATTCGCCCAATATTTAGTTTTTGAATGATTAAAATTGAGTTCTGACGATTTCCGTCATTACCGTAACCTCAATATTTTATTGCGAATTTTTGCTCCCTGGATAAGTAAATGAGTCATTAAGTACATTTTTTGTTTTAGATCAAAAACATGTTGTATAATCATACATCGTATCGAAATATAATCAATATTAGGAGTAAAAAATAGTAATATTTTGTGTTCCTTAACTAAACTTGCTGAAAATGTTGCAATTGGCTGCTCATATTTTGTTCTCACAATCTTAAAAAAAAACTGAGCTGGTCAAATGATATTTTTCTGTGAGGAATACATCGTAAATTAGCCTTCTTACAACATTTTTATGGTTTTGAGATCATTTACAGTCATTCAGCAACAAAAAATCGGCGGGTTAAGGTAATGATGTAGAGGTTACGGTAATGATCATGTATACAGTTTCCAATGTATTACATAGGTATTTTTTGGACTAAACCTATGCAGTTTGTGAATGTACCTTCTTAAAAGTAAACTTTCTCACTCCCCATAGGGTAGAGAAAGTATTGTAATCATGAAAAATTTGAAAATTGAGTTAGCTCCATTTCTTGGCATTTGATGACCCCAGGAACCCAAAAAACCATATCCCAAAAAATGTCCGTCCGTCTGTCTGTCTGTGTGTCCGTCCGTCACGGATGATATTTCCTCAACTATTCATCTGTTTGCATTCAAATTTGGCAAGAAGAATTGTTTTCTACTTTCCAGGAGGAGCTTTTTCGGATTTTGCCCAAAGTTAAAATTAAGGGGGGTTTAACCCCAAAAATAGGCCAAAAATGGCAAAAAAATGGAATTTCTAAAAAATGGCTCTAAGGATTTCCTTCAAACTTGGTGAAAATATGCTCCTAAGAGAGACAAATCGAATGGCATTATTCGTTTTTTCGAGTAAACCCTAATAAGGGTAGTTATGGGAGAGGGGGGTGGGGGAAATGGGGAAAAATACCCGTTTCCGACACCACCACCGTGAGGATTTTCTTGAAACTTGGAGAAAATATGCTCCTAAGATAGACACATCGAATGGCAGCATTGATTCGACCAAGAAAAACCAATTAAGGGTAGTTATGGGAGAGGGGGGTGGGGGAAATGGGGAAAAATACCCGTTTCCGAGACCTCCACCGTGAGGATTTTCTTGAAACTTGGAGAAAATATGCTCCTAAGACAGACACATCGAATGGCAGCATTGATTCGACCAAGAAATAACATTTAAGGGTAGTTATGGGAGAGGGGGTGGGGGAAATGGGGAAAAACACCCGTTTCCGAGACCACCACCGTGAGGATTTTCTTGAAACATGGAGAAAATATGCTCCTAAGATAGACACATCGAATGGCAGCATTGATTCGACTAAGAAAAACCAATTAAGGGTAGTTATGGGAGAGGGGGGTGGGGGAAATGGGGAAAAATACCCGTTTCCGAGACCACCACCGTGAGGATTTTCTTGAAACTTGGAGAAAATATGCTCCTAAGACAGACACATCGAATGGCAGCATTGATTTGTCCCAAATTAAGGGTAGTTATGGAAGAGTGGGTGAGGGTGATTGGGCAAAATACCCGTTTCTGAGAGCACTACTATTCTAGTTTCCGAGGCACAACTGCAATGGGTTAAATCTAGACAGCCAGAGTTATAGCGTGTAAATTGGCTACAACGCATTTTGTCCTTCTGTGTTACCAAATACTATTACCAAATTTCAAGAGTACCCTGAGAGCCATTTTTAAGGAATTTTAATTTTTACCCTATTGTGGGGGTGAAATCCCCCTCACAAAAGGTTTAATTTAAAAGCGTTCACGGAATGACTAAAACTTGACGGAATTCTTCCCATTAAGAGGCAATCTAAGTTATGATAAAGAAAAGAAAATGAATAAAGAGGGAATACCACACTTATTGAGAACCTGTCTACAAGTTTCAATCTTGATCCAGAATGCACAGCCAGTTCCTAACAAAAGTTTGCTCGCATCAAAAGAAGACTAGCAAAATCCAGCAGGTCACAGGAAAAACACAAGCAAAAACCAGCAGCCACAGGAAAAAGGTGGACCGTTAAAGACATCTTCGCAAAGAACCATGGAAGATTTGCAAAGATGATATAACAAGCTGAAATAAAAGACCAGAGGATATTTGTCTTTAGAAATTCGAAACAAGCCCTTAGGATAAGGAAACTGATTTGGTTGTAGATGGTTTGTCTAAAAGAGGCCTCTTATCACCTATAGGTAGGGCTAGTTTCAGAAGTGGTGCTCAACCAGTAATCTTTGGAATTTTTCAATGCTAGTTCTCAAATGCCAAAATTAGTTTTCATTTGAAGGAATGAAAATTTTAATTTTCCAAAGATTATCAGTTGGGCTTCATCCAACCTCTGAAAGGAGCTCTACGCTTAAAGGTGATGTTGATTCTGTAGAGAATATTGAAGTATAGATGGTGCAGAAAAGTGATGATGATCACATAAATCTATAGGAAGCAGTGTCGTAGCGTGCCATTTGGCAACGTTGTATTTGTGTCTATTTGAACCCTTGTAAAAGGTCGAATTCGAGGGTGTTCACCGAACACCCAGTGGTTCGATATTTTTAATAGGTTTAAATGGAGAATCTTCAACGTTGCCGAATCGCACGCCACGCCACTGATAGGAAGTAAATGATAACTGGGTTTGATAGAACAAATTAGTCGGGTAGCTGATCCAGGATTATATATTCAAACTGATCGATAAAACTATAAACAAGTGACACGATTGGGTGAGACCGATTTGGGGCTGTTGTCATTTGAAAACCATTTTCCAGTTGCTCAATAAGTAAAGGTTGCTTCGAAGACACCTTCACAGAATGAGCATCTGAATGATAGTTTTGGAAGGACTTCCCCCCCCCCCATCGGTCTCTCACCACCTAGCATCACTTGTATTTAGGCTTATCAATTAGTTTAACCATGAAGTCCCCGGCTCGCTGAACTATTTTACCAGCCTTAATTACTGAGAAGATATGCCACGGAAGAGGATAGGTTTGAGCAAATAGATAAAAATTAGAAGTCTCGAAAGCCCCAGTGAAGACAAGGGTGAGGTCAATGAATGCCATCTCAAAAGTAAGCTCCTTTCGGGAAATCAAAATAAAAGGCACTGCTTTGTAGTGGCAGCTCGTGAAATTTGGCAGCAATACTTTTCCTTCATAGAAATTTACGTTCAGAAAATTGATAATTACTGAAGCACTGCTGCACACTCCAAATTGATTGTTATCCTCCATAATATCAAATGCAGGAAAAACATTGTTGCCGAATATCAAGAGCCGCCACTGCTGCTGTGACGGATCACCCAGAGATTGTTGAAATTTACTGAAACCGAAGTATCAACTGTTTTAGTTACTATATCACTCAACAAAATTTACGTGGTGTTTTCATGAAAGTATGTAGGTACGTATGTTTTTCGTTTCATGCGCGCCATTTCCTCTATCTTTCTCAACCCCACTTGACCCTTCATGAGAGCAGTTTCTGTCCATACCCTTAAATTTCACTGTAGGACTGCTCATACCCAGTAAATTTCTCCCTAATCGTTAAACTGAAGAGCCATTGAGCCGCTAGCATAATATGTTTGAAAAGCAGGCTAAAGTGTTTATGATTCTTGGATTGTAACTTTACCATCGCTTGAAGACCAAAGAAAACAATTCTGGCTACCCACTTTAGAACCCGCTAAGTCCTTGCAAACGTTTGTACTTTCATGAAAACATCACATAAACTAGACGTAAACATGACTATTTCATTAAAATTCTCTGATTCTCTGCTTATACTTTCATGAGATAAAATCGCACGCATCAGTTATGAGGAATTTTTTCCCTAAACGAACCATGATTCAAATGATAGTTGTAAAATGAAAATAAGTAAAATAATACGTGATGGCAAATCCATGTGTAAGCTTTGAAAGCCTCTTTCGGAGAAAAGTTGGGAGTACTTGCACTGCTTTTGCCAGCAACCATTCTAAGGAACAAACTATTGAAGGCTTTCGAACGCCAGAACCAACCAGAATTGTCACTGTCTCGAGACTAAATTGTTAAGTCACATCATGACTGAAGTATCACGAAAGTGAACCACGACAAACTGAAATGAAAGGTAATATGTCATTAGATGCTGCAAACAGGTTCATTTAAACGAAGAGTTATTTCTTGAAATTATCTCAATTAACTTGCACCACACATCAACAAGAAGGAGACTAGCAGTGATGTTCCATTGAAGAAGCTCAACCAAACAATAAATTGACACACAGACAATGATGATGTGAAATGTTTGGTCAAAAAGTGTAAAAATAGGAAATTCAACCTTACAAATTAATGGCTTTCTACAGAAAAGAACCAACTTTGTCATGCTCGTAGAAGGCAACCAATTGCTGCACATTTTCTGTGTAGTTAGATCCCCCCTTCTGCTTGCAAGGAAAAGTTGGATTCTTCCTGCAGAGCTGTTCAGTATGATTAACCGGTGAAAGTGCCTCTGCCTTTGGAATACTTAATCTGTTGCTCTAATCAGCAGGTCAATTACTTGCCATGTCTTGTCACAATTTAAAATAGAATTCAGGAACAAAAATAATGTACGATTTGCCCCTAAATAATAGCAGCACTTCACTGTTCAAAATCAATTCAAAATGTAACTTGACCATGGATCCATACTCACGAAATACAAACTGGGCTGAGCAATAAAGAAGGATAGATTAAAATATCTGACTACTCTGAAGAAAACAATCTGACCAGAAGCGATGACGTTTAATGAGATCTGAGTATATTTTGAACGTGAATCTGAAAATCTAAGACACTTTAATAAATAATAATCAAACCATCTGTCATTAGATGACAAACATTTAGATGCTGCAGAGAATCTAACCTCATTTCCAACAACATGAATAACAACAATGTTTACGGTCTCCAGCGTACTGCACGTTGCATCACGGCCATTCTGCAGGCGTTTTTTACGGAACCCGGCCCGGTTCTTCAACACGGCGGAGATAGGAAGTGCCATATCTCTTAGGCTTTAAGTAATCTCTGGATCGAAGACGACCTAAACATAAAAAAGTCTAGCCCTTTCTGAGGAGTCAATTAAAACGCTGTAGATTCCGTAGAGAGTAGTTGGAAAAAAAAAAAAAAAAAAAGTTTTTCGCCGGATGATCGATTAGATCGAACAACCTGACGACTATCGATTATGACGAATCCGATTGCAGCATTTGAATGTTTGGCATATAATCGATCAATTTCGATAGCTGTCGATCTAGACTGTTGCTTACAATGAAATCGTCGATTCTCGTCAGGCGATATCTATCGATACCTAGAGCCAGACCACAATAATATGAAACTGTAAGTAATCAATTAATATATACTGCAAATTATTGGCACCATGGAGTGAGAAAGTCGCGTGCGGACCCCGCAACAGAATGTGCCCATAGGTCAAAACGGCGCGAAGCGCCTATAACGCCTGCGCGTAGCGCAGGTGCGGAGGTTTGGGGGCGGAGCCCCCAAAAATCGGCGCTTCGCGCCGATTTTTTTTTTTAATGGTTCTCAAACGTTACCAAGAAGGTTTTAGAAAATAAATTGAGGCACCGTAATATCATTATAAAAAAGGCACTATTATTTTATAAGCGTTTTTTTCCGGTTCAATACAACTTTATCACTTAAAAATTAGTTTTCATTGTTTTTATTTACTCTCAGATTCATACAATTTTAATAGCAGCATGCTTATAAAGTTTGCATTTTGAATTATCCCAGTTCCAGTACATAACATGTGCAGTTCGCATGTATCTGCTCAACAGTAACATACATTTTGCTTACAGATATCTTCCAAGCTTTATTTTACTTTTAAGAAGGTACATTCACAAACTGCATAGGTTTAGTCCAAAAAATACCTATTTAATACATTGAAAACTGTGTACATGATCATTACCGTAACCTCTACATTATTACCGTAACCGGCCTATTTTTTGTTGCTAAATGACTGTAAATGATCTCAAAACCATAAATATGTTGTAAGAAGGCTAATTTACGATGTAATCCTCACAGAAAAATATCATTTGAACTGCTCAGTTTTTTTTTACGATTGTGAGAACAAAATATGAGCAGCCAATTGCAACATTTTCTGCAAGTTTAGTTAAGGAACACAAAATATTACTATTTTTTACTCCTAATATTGATTATATTTCGATACGATGTATGATTATACAACATGTTTTTGATCTAAAACAAAAAATGTACTTAATGACTCATTTACTTATCCAGGAAGCAAAAATTCGCAATAAAATATTGAGGTTACGGTAATGACGGAAATCGTCAGAACTCAATTTTAATCATTCAAAAACTAAATATTGGGCAAATATCTTTCGACCCCACTGCTTAAACCTGATTATTACACCCTTAAGGATCATAGAAAGTATCATAGCAAAGCTTTTTAACGTCTTTCAATTTTTGAGATTCTCGAAAAAAAGAGGCCTCGAAAATGCACTCTTATTTGAACAGACCCCCCAACATACCTAATTAATATTTTAACAATGAGTCAACGTATTTGAGAGTGTCCCTATAGATTTAATAATCTCACAACAGTTGCAGCGGCTCGTGCAATTTGGCAACTATGCTAATTTTCCATCTAAACCCATGCAAAAGTATCGATATCTTGGGGGTGCAATTGCGCCTCCCGAAGATCGATTGTTTTGAATAGGTTAAATGGAGAGAATACGAAGATCGATTGTTTTAATAAATAAGTTAAATGGAGAGAATACGTTGTTGCCAGATTGCACGCGCCGCCACTGTCTCACAAGCATCTAGATTGTGGATGCATATGAATCATGTGAAAAGCCTCTATCTTTAGAGGAGTCGTTTGAGATATTTTTTTTTTGTCCCAAAATGTACTATCAAATTCAAATTCATACTCGCCGGGTTGTGATTGGTTGTGCGTCAACTCTATGATTGTAAATATAACCTGAATAAAAAGCACGTCCACCATCTTGAGAAGTGAGCAGGCATAGTTGCCAGTTGGTGCTGGTAAATTCAAAATCTTATTTCCATTGGCTCTAATGGGAGTTTCCGTTCTGATTAGAGTATTCTGTACTTCTGAGCTCGGGAAAAATTATTGCGTTTGATAGTACCTTTCAACGGCGAAGAAGCTATTTAAAAAGGTAGATCGAGTGCATGATATAGTTATACCGGAAGTTTGACTGCTCACACCTGTTGGCCTTTTGACTGCAGACTAAGAAATGCCGAAATGGCAAAAGCTTCTTGACCTGAGTTCAAGTGTTCTCGACAGGCATTGCCATTGTTATTTCAATAGACATTTTGACGTACAAACTCACCTGTTTTGTCTGCGGTTTAGCTAGACCGCTAGAGTAAATTTGGGGGATGAACTTTGAAACGTCAAATCGCACGCTACATCAACAGCTTCATCCTCATTGTTTTCATACTACTTTCCTTCACACAGGATTCCAAGAAGTTGACGGAAAACACTCGTTCCTCTTTATGTAATATTTCCTAAACTATTTCCTCTAAAAATACTTTCACCTCTTTCCGCGCCCTTACATCACGGACCGGACAACAGACTTCAGTCCTGGTAATGCTAATTTTATCGACATTCCACAACATCCCGATTTTCTTTTCACTTTTTTCTCCCATTATTTTATTTACTTTATAATATTCTTCTCGTTTTCTCTCTTTTCCTCCATAATCCTGTTTTCCCTACATATGTTTCCGCATTTTATGACTTGACCATGACTCATAATATAACTTCACCGAGTTTCTTTTTGACCCAATCGATGACGCATTCAGGTATACCTAAGTCGAGGCGCTCGAGCAATATCGCAACTTTCAAAGGCCTGATTAAACCCAAGGTACACGATAAAAGCTCACATAAAGCTTTCAATGCGCTCTAATTCGAAGATCAATTTGATAAGTTGTGATCAGCGCATTTATTTAGAACTTCTAAAGTTTTAAAATGCATTTTCGAATGCATGAGATGAATCTACTCAAAAGATTGTGAACGTCCAGTACCTACCTTAGGTCCTCAGTATATAAGTATTCATCAGTTGTTTTTGGCTAACACTCCACGAGAGCTCGTGCTTTGCTTCAAATTGTATAGCAAAAGTTTGCAAAAGATCTTTTTTGAGACTTGCTGTGAGTTTGAACTTTATGGGATTATGCTTTCAAAAAAATCGAGCTATTTTTTGCGCAATTTACGCGTGTCCCTATCTTTCGATTCTTGGTCTCATAAAAAAGAAGAAAAAAATATTAGCCATCAAAATCTATAAGTATATTAAGAGACAGGTGGCGCCATCTGTCGGATTAAAATATCACTATACTGAGTGAAGTGGAACCAATTTCAATACAGTTTTTGTCACACGTCCTCGTCCTCGTCAGGAGCGTCATTCGTGGGGAGGAGGGGCTGCTCTCCCCCTCCCCCAAGGATCGGCCAAAGGTGAAAAAGTGATGACTTTTTTTTTTTTTTTTTTTTTTTTTTTTTTTTTTTTTTTTTTTTTTTTTTTTGGAGAAGAAGAAAGTTTCGAACTAAAATTTGAAGGTCAATAACGAGTTTTTTTGGAATTTAGGGCCGTAAATATAGGATATGAAGGACTGTTGTAGTGTCTGAAGTAATATTGATGATGAACACGTCATCGCACCCCCCCCCCCCAAAGCCGAACCCAAAATGACGCCTCTAAACCTAACATTACTATAATATTTTAATTCATGTGGGAAGAAATGCACATCGGCTGAGAATGACCTGCTGAAGCTGATCTACGTAAGAATGGGCAACGCTGAGGACAAGAAAGGTGGGGTGGAGCCGCTCGAACATCGAACAGAGTCATAAGAACTATTAAAAAAAAAAAAAAAAAAAAATTGTCATTTCATTTGTCTCCTGATGGACGGACGCAACAGCCGGCATGGCGCGGCAGACATCACTATATGTATACATACACAGACAGCAAACGCTCATAAAATGCAAATTAATCGATTCATAATTTCTCTCGCGGCATCCTTTTAGCCGGCGCAATGCCCGCTCATTGAATTAAACAATGTAAACGGCTTTTGAAAGTGACTTTTTCTTCTTTTCCTTCTTCTTCTTCTTCTTCTTCTTTTTAATCTCTCCCTTTTGCGAATAAATTCATCACTCTACTGCGCAAAATATTGATATTCGTGTACCTGCACTATACCTCGCATGCATAAAAACAAACAAAAAATGGCTCCTTTTATTTTTAAGCACTCACCAAAAATATCGTCGATTCGCGGTTTGCAAGGAGGAGGGGAAATGATTAAATAAATTTTAGTTTCAAAATCCTTTAAAAGCTTCAAATTGAATGATCGCTCTCCTGGAATGGTCGTGTCAGGCAATGACTTCGATCGTGGACGTGGTGGGGGCTGAGGGAGTGCGGGTGCGGGGTGCGGGGTGCGGGGTGGTGTTTGAAAAATAAAAACTTAAAAAACGGCACTTGAAATTTTGCTCAAGATCAACCTCACAAGATGGTTTTATTGTAATTTATGTTTTATGGAGACTTCTTTCTGAATAATCTAACGGACCGATGAAACATCAGTCTTTCGCTTTTGAACAAGCACGCCTGAATGACCCAAGAAAGGATCTTTTGAGGCATGGTGTTTTCGAAAAGCATCTAACATTACAGCCTTTATCTTTAAAAAAATTGTTTTAAAATTGTCTATTCTATGTATTTCTGATGAATGTATCGAAGCAAATTGTTGTAAATTGAGATTTTGATCCCAAATTATACCATAAGTACATTTATCCTCAGTCATTTCGTTTCAATGCATTTCTCATTGTCTGTCAATTATTAGTATGATTACATAAAACTTAAAAAATAATTATAGTGCAATCGACAATAGTAGGACACAACTCGATCCGGTAAATTTAATTCAAACTACTTTCAGCACCACTAGAATTCGTTCCCGAAGAGTAGACGGAGCTTACTTTTAATCTTTGTTAAATTTTCAATTTTCCTTCCTTCCGATCAAAACGAAACTTGCATGAGATTGACAAAATTTAGCTAATTTCGAGCTTTAACTAATGTAAAACCAAAGCTTACATAAATTTATTTTTACGTATCTCCATCATGTATTATGAGAAATTTAATAACGTAGGAAAAATTTCAAAGATTACCTTTGACCTCAACCTTTAATTTTGAAAGGAGTTGTGCCCTGCACGAGAGATTTTCGAAAGCGGTCAATTCAAAATTACAGACCGAAATGTTCAGTATTTTAATCCGAATCTCCGTATCTAATAAAAGTAAAATTGGCATGACTTAGCTTAGCTACTATACCCTAACATTCCGCACGAATATCCATCTTAAATCAGTAACCTTTCGATGTGCAAGACACTGGTTCCGGGTGCTTAGAAACAGTTTAACTTATCGTTGGCAGGAGCGCGAATCAATCAGCTGATAACGTACATCAAGAGATGAGTCTAGTCTAGTGTTGCCAGTTTGTGTGAATTAACGGGAATTTCCAAATACAACGGTGATTCATTAACCGGGAGCCAAAAAATGAAGCACTTCGGTTATTACGGAGTCTACATTACATAAAAATATACACTCTATCGTCTGGAATATTTTCGTCAACCGATGGAATCCTCAAATTCAGCGGTGATTACATGGTTGGAAAAAAAGATAAAACACTTCAGTTAATCATCAGTAGAACTATATTACGTGAAAGAGTACTTCAATCTGTAATATTTTTGGCTACCGATAGAATCACAGTTTGATCAGGGAATTCCGCTGAATTCACGCTTAGCCTAAGCGGCAATCCTTATCGAATCTTGGATCATGTATAATAACCACCCCTTAAGTCTGTTTAATTGCGTCTGCACCATGAGCCGTTTCAGCACTATTTCAAAATAATGCTGTTTTTGAAAGTAGCTTTACCAGATAAATCGATGTCCTTCGTTGATTAAACGTACTTCATTTGCTTAAACAACAGGTCTACTTGTTAGCATGGAATTCACGTAATTGCTCCCACAAATCAATTGACAATCCTAGCAACTGACAGCTGAGGAGTAGACCTGTTGTTAGTATGGAAATAAAGCTCGTATTTTCCAACCTTCAGTTCCGATGTGTTTTCACGGAGAAAGCCGTGCCATCCGGCAACATTGCGCTTCAGTGTCAACAAGCCTTCAAGCAAGATTGCAAGGCTGCCACTTGTCGTTTGTGCGCGTGTCCAGGAATTTGTCTTCCTCTCAATTTGCCCATTTGATATCACTTGTGTTAGAAAAAGACAGCTATATAGTGGCTAAAAGCACGTTATAGTCCCTCCATCTATCCTTTATCAACGCATCTATTCAAATGGGGCTTAGAGAGAGATGGACGTATTCTTGGATAACGTCTTTATGTTGAGCGATTGCGCCCGCGCAGTATACACTCACGTCCTGAATATTGAGAGCGTTCCAGAGCTCTCCGGAGTATTGCACCGGTGCAGAAAAGATTATGTACAGCGATCATCTCTAACACTTATAGTTATACACGTGAAAAAAAGGCTGGTAGAATTTACCATCTGCATATAGCTGATATTGGAGCCTGCTATCAAGTATACGGTAAATTTTACCATAATATGGTAAATGCAACGTACCTTGTGGCAAATTAAGATAACCAGTTGAGTGTTGGTACATCTCACCACAAGGTACGTTGCATTTATACCATATGACTGAATCAGAGGGGTGTTGGATGTTGTTTTCTGGGAGAGTTAAGTGAGCCTCCGCTGCAGCCATTTACTGCATCGTCTCTTTTTGTCTCAGACATGGAACGAGTTTAGTATATTGCGGTCACATCGATACTCAATCCGAAAGTCGGAAAACAACGGTAATATACAAGATAGCGCAATGCAGACTCTGACATTTTTTTTTGAACAAGGGAGCTTTTCGACTGATACTTATCGAATATTATTGACGCAATCAATGAGTAGGACGAGGATGGGGGGTTGAATTAAATAGCGTTACCTTAAGGAGAGCGCCCAAGTGTCTATTAATATCGTCATAGAAGCAAAGCCTGCGGCAACGTCGTAACTTAACGTCCGTCTCGTGGCTACTCACTGGGTGATGACCTCGGTTAAGGGTCAAGTTTTTATCAATGCGATCAATTTTTAGAAAATTGTCTTGTCATTACCGCGCCCGTGGCCAGAGACACCGAAAAAAAGAAGTATGCTTAATGAGCCGCAAATTATGGAATTGCTAATTTTACAAAACAGTTTTTTTGGACGTAACAACGCAGATTGTAAATTTTACCATTCTTTTTACTGAACCCACTATCTTTTTTTCCCCTTTCTTAACCTGTGTTCTCTCAAAGTAGAGAGAGTTTTCGGGCTCGTGTATTGCGGGTTGCGTCGAATCTTCGTCGCAGGAATTTTGCTATATTATTTGTATAGTAGCAGGGACAAAGATATCTGGCAAAGATACAAGCAACCCTAATAACATACGTTCAGAGCGGTAATTTTTAAGTTGCGTATTGCATACCCTAAGTATACATAGATTGAATGGGTGGTATATTATGCGTGGCGGATTTTACACATAAAGTTCTTCGATGGAAGTTTTGTTTTATAAAGAGTACCGACAGGCGCTTGCGGAGTTCCGATTTGTTGTTGAGCCAACGTTAATTTTTCGACTCCTTTGAAAAGTGTGAATTCCTTTTCCATCTAACAAATGGAGAATCCAGGGGGAAACGAGTAAAAGCCTATGGCGATCTAGCTCTGATTTTGCATTTTTGCGCTCTTTATCATGCAGTTAAATCACCGTTAAAATGATCGAAATATCCGTTTTTTTTTTGTTTTTTTTTGTTTTTTTTTTTTAAGTCTAGAACGATTCCTCCGCGGTTTGGGAAAATTGACAGATCATACTGTTTTTTTTATACATTACACTGATCTAAACTGTTTTATATTTTGTTTAATCAACTGGTAGAATCATCGGTGATTGAAAAATGCCATTAAATATCTGTACAAAAAAATGACAGTTCTGCTTAACTATGCTTTAAAGGTTAAAATAATGCAATGACGCGACCGGGATCTTCATCCATCTCTCTGATTTTCCATTTGGGAAGCATAATTAGAAAGGATAAAAAATGTGGGTTTTTATACCAATGTCCATCCATGTCTAAATACACGTTTCAATGGAGAAAAGAGAGGGATGGAGAATGACTCGTTGCGCTACTAATTGTAAGTAGTAACCTATACGCCACGCAAAATCGAGAGTATGCGATGCTCCTTGACCTACCTGAATGTTTGTATCAGCTTTAAAAAATCCTTTGAATTAGTTCAAAGTCATCAAGCATAAAGAGTAAGAATAATAATTTACTGTCCGTCACCTCATCGATTGAAATTTATAAACTCAAAAAAAAAAAAAAAAACAACAACAACAACAAAACAAAAAACAAACAAAAAGAAGACGGTCTTACAAAATGTACTCTGCGACGATCTGCACACCTGTCACGCAAATTTTGAATACCCTGTCAATTGTCAACATTACGTATACTACCTTGATGAAGGTTGGTTGTCATCGGACAGTGGGAAAAAACGAACAAAAAAATAAAAAACTCTGCGATGCAAGGCAGGGTATACAAAAAAAAAAAAAAAAAAAATCTTATCTCCTTCTTACCTATTTATAGCGTCCGCCGGTACAAATTTTTCGAGTATAATGACAAAATAATTGCCCGTGTCAACTATTTTAACTATTAATCAAAATTATTCGAGAGACTCCTGTTAGTTGCAATTAAAATTTTTATCAAACAACTGTTGGCTCGTAAACTGGGTGACTCGACACGATCGATGCGGCCGCTTTCCTTAACCCGAGATGCCGAGAATTCTCTTTCACCTCCTCCCCGCACATCCACTGTCTGCCGTTCACACTGAAAAGTAAATATTAGTGCTAGTCCAAAATATAGGGCTGCAGATACCATAGCCCAAAAAATGTTCAGGACTAATGAGCTTTGGGCTGTAAAAATGGCGGATCTAACGTCACATTTTTTAACGGAGCATCGGAATGTGAGGAATTAGGGAATGGCGAATTACATTCCGTAAAATGTTGAGGTCAGTATCCAATGAGGGCAAAGCATCGGAGTTTTGTCGTTGGTCATCAGTCAGCGTATGGTCTTACTGGATGTTGCTCCATTAGCGGGATTTTGTTGAGACCCCGAAGAAAATGTCGGCTAGTGCATGGTCAGAGTTGGGCAAATAGGAGTGTAATCGCTTACACGATTACTGGGTAATCGGTGATCGTCAATCCAATGGATGGTAATTAAATGTATTTTTCACTAATAAATAGTAAATTTTAGGGTCTTTTCGTTCAGATTTGATTCTTCTGCAACTAATATGATAGGTGGGTTGTAAAAAATCAGCCCTGATTGAAATACCCCCCGATAAAACGACGATTACGATTACTCGGTAATCGTGTAATCGATTACCGCCCACATATTTGCCCAAGTCTGTGCATGGTCTTCAGCATATTGTATCTGGCCATCATGTTACTGAATTTGATAATCTGCTTGAAAAAATAAAATATCGACAGAATTCTTGCAAAATTCAAGGTCAACAAATGTCACGCGATTGATCTAATTTGTCTCGCAGTAATTTGTCGGCAAATGAAGGCTCGAAAAGTAAAAGTGAAAAAAGTAAATGTCATATTTTTTTTCTTCTTCTTTTTTTCTTCCCGATCACGTATAAATAAATCGTCTGTACAACTGTTTCTTTTTTTCCCCCCGGAAGATACTTATAAAGGCACCTCCCACCTCCCGGTCTCGTGTGGCTCGCGTGCTGTAGATTTATTTTTTATACGCATTCTCTTTTTCTTGCCTCAATTTTTTTGCTCTCATACCTATACTCTTTTTCTACATTACTACACAATTCTCTTAAATATCTAGTTTTTTCGCGCGATGAACCCTTGTCACCTCTTCGACATTCAACTCATTTTCAAGTGAGATCGTTTGATTATTAATTTGTCCTCTACTCTCTCATTCGACAGTTTTTTTTACTTTCTCACTCCCCATAGGGTAGAGAAAGTATTGTAATTTTTTTTTTTTTTTTTTTTTTTATTTATTAAAAAGTTCAATTTTTCTTTTTTACCTTTCTTTTTTTTCTCGACCATTTTTGTTATATTTCTGCACAAACGATCTCACGATAAATAGCAGTGAAGGCTCGTACAATAAGGCTACAATTTATTTTCTCCATTCAAACATTAATTTATGTGTGCATACACATATGAAATAATCGATTCTTTGTCAGGCAGTTTGCCTCCCCTTGAATTGATTCATTACATGGCTTTAAATAGCTTTAGAAACGCGTTTCTAACAGTTTACACGAGTCACCACTAATAGTGAAGCACGCATGTGACATCGGTCTGTGGCACGATTGAATTCTCATGCGAAGATCCGCAAATGATACATCCCAAACAGCAATGTCCACTTTTTTACGCCTCGAGTCAAAAAGTCCAAAACGAAAGCCCAATATATATTTTGTCCATTATGGGTTTCCATCAGTGGCAATCTGGCAACAACCTGTTCTCTCCATTTAAAACTATTTAAAACAATCGATCGTCAGGAGGTGCAATCACACCCCCAAGATATTAATTATTTTGCATGGTTTAAATTGAAAATTAGCATGGTTGTCAAATTGCACGAGCCGCGCAACTATGGTTTCCACCTTTTTGAGTATGATGAGATTCAAATTTGCTGCAAAAATATGCAGCACGAATTTCCGTCGACTTTAGTGCAAGCAATGCTTGTGCATCCCCTATAATTCGACTTTTTTCACGGGTTTAAATGGACGGGATACAATTTTACCAAATTACACGCGACGCCTCTATGATAGAAACGCCACTGGCGCAACCAGGATATCTTCCATCTCTCTCATTTTCCATTTGAATGTTTAAGTAGGAAAAGGACAGAAAGAGGGGGTTTTATCCCGTTGTCCATCCTTGTCTAACATACGGCTTTCAATGGAGAAAAGAGAGAGATGAAGAAACTCTCGGTGCGCTACTGAGAAACGCAATCTGCTTCCGACAGCATATGCATATACTCCTCCTCCTGCAGCACTTGTCTCTTTCGAGTCCACCCGACTGTTTCTAACGAAATATAAATCCGTTTTTCATTTATCACGTGTCGACGTTTTACTAGCGTCACATGCCAAATGATGTCACGTGTCAGCGACGCGCGATATGCGTCTCGCGGTTGAGGACCCTCTTGTCATTCACCACCTTTTGGTTCACATCGTATGTATGTGTACTCACTGTATGCACACATGAGGCATGATGCGATGTTTGACGAAACAGTTCAAAGCTTTCACGCAGAGATCGAGCTTAAGACATCTTATTAATTTACCCAAAGTAGCAACTTTGTTTATGAATGATCTTTTTAACGAATTGCAGTTGCGATACACCCCCTCTTTTCCTCCAGCAGATTCTTCATACAGGGTGGTTCAAAAGTTGCGGACTGCGGCTGATTCAATTTAAATAGGATTCGTTCAGAATTAGATATGTATAGACTTTTCGTACTGGAATGAAAACAAAATATACTAAACTCCGCCTTGATTGTCAACGTACTTCCTCCATCAGAATGTACTCGTAAAAACTCTGGCCCAAATCTCAAGTATAGGGAGCCTGAAATCCTACAATCCTACAGTCAGAATGGAAACTTCGGTTCATTTTGAAGCATTAATTGCTGATCGGCCATTTTGAGAAGTAGCTAAGTATCCCTATATTCAAAGCAATGTGAAAGACAGAGACTGAGATATATCCGCCGTTTTGAAAAATCACCGAAAGACCGAAAAAATGTTTTTCATTGACTCTTATGGGAATTCCATTCTGATTGTAATATTCTGTGGTATCCGCTGGTCAAAATCCATGCTGGTTGTTTGACAAAAAAATAACCCCTGTATGACATACGTACCGAATTACACAAACATCCATAGTATTTCATTTTTCCATCTGCTCTCGTTTAAAATTTCATTCGCGGGACAGTCCTGGAACTTTTCCATCACCCTGTGCCTATCTCTAAACTTCTATTTCTATTGGCAGTTTTGTCTGTCTCATGTTGCATTGCCCTCTTTGCGTCATCACCAAGGTATAATATACTCTTGTAAAACTTTTCTATCACCTCCTCATTTTTGCCCTTTTAATAAGACTTCATAGAGAGCTTCGTAACTGTGCGTAAAACCCTGTCATAATCTCATCTCCTGCGGCGGGCATTTGAACGTGATATTAGACAGGAAACGGGAACTTCAACCCTAAATCACGCGGTTGTTAAACTACTTCTCATAATTCATTGATGTAACGAGTGGAAAACTGATGCAAAAATAAACTGGCAGTGCGAATGTCAGCAAATTGGCTGTCGACCGTTCTTTTCATTTGCACTGACAAAAAAATAAAAACAAAAACAAAAACTGAGACAGAGGTCTTTATAGCCAGGAAGCCAGGGTTGGTCAAATAGGAGTGTCGATTACTGAGTAATCGGTAATGTTAAAAACCTTTGAATGCGATAATTAAATGTAGTCTTTACAGATTTAAAATAAAATGTGGGGTCATTTCGATTAGACTTATGTAATTCTTCTGCAACTAATATGATGGGTGACTTGTGAAATATCAGCCCTGATTACTGTAAAACCGCACCCCCCCCCCCCCCCCGAAAAAAGTCGATTACGATCACTTGTTAATCGTGTATGTGTTTATTTACACAGAAAGAAAAAATGTTTTAGATTTTAAAAAAAAAAAAAAAATTGAATTATATGACAGTAAAGACGTACCTACTTTTAAACTAAAATTAATTGTTTTTAAAGTAAAAATAATTGTTTTTAAATTAAAAATAACTGTATTTAAATTGAAAATAATTATTTTTAAATTGAAAATTCGGTATTTTGATCTATTGAAACGTTTTTTAATTTAACAAAACTTAGTTTCAATTTTAAAATACGTCTTTTTGTCATATAATTCAAAAATATTTCTTTTTAAATCTAAAACATTTTTTTTTCTTTTTCTGTGCAATGCCATTTTTTTCTCACCGATAATTCCAGTGATTCCACCGATTGGCCACAATATTTCACTGATCAGTTCAGTTTATGTCCTAAATGCACGAAAGTACTTCCACGTCTGTAATCTTTTCTCGATCGGTGGTATCACCACACAATGGATCGAAAACATGCGTGGATTTTCTGGACATAAAAAGTTGTTGTTTTTTGCTTTGAAAAAAATTGGTATAGTTAATATTTTATTACAAAAACTATATATTATTAGACTCATTTCAGCTGTCAATGAACGATTGTACACATGTCAAGTTATCTTGCTACGCACTTCTTTCATTATCTTGATTTTTATCCTTAAAATTGCTTCCAGAAAATTCCAATTTTTGATCCACTGAGCGCCGGTAAATGATCTAATCATCCGCAAAAGTTTCAAAGTCAGTGACATCAGTGACTATTATTTCATCAGTTGAAGATCATCGATGCTTTGTTTCGAATGTCCCTCAGATTTTACCTCTAAAATTTTTTCTGAGGTCTGAAGTACTGTCAGAACTACGGTGTCGTGCCTTGCAGTCCCCGTTTGAATTGATCCATATTTAACCTGTAAAATTTTGAAACACTCGTCAAATGCAATGTTGCCGGAATAATGGCTTCTATCCATACATTTCCTCATTGAATCAATGTAGAATTTACGGATTTTAATTTAAAATCTGACAACACTAGAGATTGCTGACGTTTCATACATACAAACAATCCTCTTATTGTCACATTGTATAAACACCAAACAAGGTTTTAAAAACCGATTTGTCCCTCAAGATCGATGATGTTGTTCATACTCAGACTCAAATGTTTTGACATTCGACAGTGTCCAGTAGAGCAGACGTTTTTCTAAAAGATAAAATATTTTATTGACCTGATTGCGATGTTTTTCATTTGTGTCTTATTTCAATTTGGTTTTATCTCTATTATTTGCAAATAAAGAACTTGCATTTTCTAATGAACGATTCATTCAATTGAACGTTGCCGTTGATAAAAGAAACGAATCGAAAGATAAGTTTGAGGTAGAATAATCGATACTTCATTGTACTCTTTAACAAGCTCCAGTGTTGTTTTAACGACCATTATGAGCTAAAAAGATCGCATATCACCCAAAATATCCGATGTGTTTTTTTATTAGTGGAAGAGATGGGTTTAGTTCGACATCACGAAATATAGTCAAAAGATTTGTCAGCAATTGTGCTGCAATCGGTAAAATCGGTTGCAATCGACCTTCATCAGAGTTCCAAATCATCCCTCTTACTCTCTCATAACACTCATGTGGTGCCCACCTCTTTCGAATCGAATTACCTAAAACGACGTGTTTTTACGAAATTTCCTTCTCGCTACCGCATTATAAAATGACCCAAGAAATTTATTATTTCCAAACAGTTTCCCAACCAATGTATCTGTTTATTGATGAGACCGACTCACCTCGTACTTGGGTAAAAGGGTCGTTTTTTATTGAACACGCCTCAATTCTTTAAAAGAGACTGTCGTTACGTTTTTTGACCTTTTTCTCAAATGAACGAGTCTTTATTGTGTGATGTATCAAATCGAGTGAATCGAATCTTATTGAAATAAAAAATATTTTTCTCAGGTTCTTGCGCGAGGCGGCGGATTAACGCTTTAGCGTAAAGTTGGCGCGCTGATCTTCAAGTGTGTTTTCCCGCCAATAGTCAAGGCCAAACAATGATCTGACTTAGATCACATCAAACACTTGACTCAAGTACTCGCGAACTTTTGAATTAACTTGATTCATTTGCGGTCCCTTTCTTTGAAGTTTCAATGTTTCAATTCTTTGAAGTAGGTAAGAGGGTTGTTTTTTCACCTTTTATTTTTCTACGGCGAACACTCGATAAAGTTTTTCGATGATCGCTCTGATTTTGCGAAATCAATTTGTACTCTTCCTTAGTGGCGTTTCAAAATTCATCGGAGGATTGCACTGGTGGAAAAAAAAGATTACTTACATCACTCAGTGTTGTTATCTATGCACCACGAGAACATATTAATGTCACATGAAATTTGTCCCCACACCGGTTCAGCATTCTGGTAAAGCAGAAAACGCCTCCGTACACAATTATTCAAGCACGCGCTCTACAAAATTAGATCTCTCAATATATATTTACAATTTTTCGGGAGACGCCTTATTCTTACAGTTCACCTTGAAAGTTACTGTCATCTAAACGAACTACAAAGGTATAGTAATTTCATAACCATACACCTGTCAGCTATTTCTTATGCCGATAAATAATTCAAATAAAAAATATGTACTCATCAAGCTCACAAAATGAACATTGGCCCATCGGCCTGTGTCTGTTGAGCCGAGACCATAGCTTATCACTTTTGCTTACAAATGTAATCGTTAGACGCGCGATGTTCAATGATGAAGGAGGGATACGTGTTTACTTTCCAAAGGACATCAGACGCACATTAGATCGAATTATGAAATTTTCCGGACATAATTGTACAAATAAAAAGCAGGATCATAAACAATAAAAAACATCGAGATACCTTGAAAATGAGTAAAATCAATTTTGTTCAATTAATTTAAGAGCTCTTAATTAGTAAAATATCATGGATTTTGCAAGAAAATATCAGCACTAAACTATTTTTAAAGCAAGAATAATAACTTTTACTACAATTCGCATTTCCGAAGAAATGTATGTTTCGATTCAGTGTGCTGTGGTGAGGTAGACAGCTTGTTGTAAAATCAGTGAAAGCTGCTCGCATGCTTCTGATGAATGGGGTGAAATAAAATAAAAAAGTCACTTGGTACAACTAAAGAGAGGCGTAACTGTTTTTTTTCTCTTTTTTCCGCGAGTAATTTTATATTAAAACACGAGAGAGGGCTTTCTCTGTTCCACCCCCTCCCCTCCCTCCCCTCCCCATCGCATCTCTCCCCCTCACCTCCCTTCAACTTGTCTCTCCCGCCCCACCCCCAGCCGCCACTCTCTCGAACCCTTCCAAGAAACCAATTCGGACCAACGTCTCTGATCTCAGAATATTAGCTAGGTTTCAGAGGTCGAGAGAAAATCGCAAACGTTTCCCGTGTATATCGCGATCGATATACTCAGTCAGGAAATATAAATTAAACGGTCACATCTGAAACGAATTGAGAGTGAAGTTTCCACTTCTTCCTCTTATTCTTCTTCTCCCCCGCCTTCTTCTTCTTATTTTTTACGTTTACGGGTGTTCTGTGTCTTTTTTTAATTAATGTCACATAAAATTATGTAATGTCTGGATCGAGAATTGGAGCTCGTCCAGAGACTGAATGTATGATTTTGCCGCATCACGTCAGAAAGGTCAGAAGGAAGATCATGAACACGAAAAACACCCGTGTTTTTGAAATTCACCGCATTCAAAAAGTCTGCCAAATTTACGGAGGAAATTTTTACGCCAGCGGAGCTGTCAATTTTCAACGTTTCCATTTCTTTACTTGCTTTGCGGATACTCTCGTTTTAGAAACGTAAATAAATAGAAAACATTAAGTGCGTCGACTATTGTTTCCTTCCTTCCGTTGTAAATATCAACAAACGCGATCGGTGTAGGCATAGGGATCGCACAGTGGTCATCGGGGATGTCGCGCAAGCTTTATTGCTGGACACAGATGAATGAAGAGTAGGGGTTATAAGTGTAGCCAGGGTGTCAAAAGTAGATGGAGGGCGTATAACTGTTTCTTGCTGTCTCTTACCGTTGAGTTACCCTTCTTGCCCCAACCTCGCGGAACGGGTACAAATTCCGTGGTTCGGGTACAGCATCAGTGTCATCTATCGTTGCCAAACAAACAGTGGGATTTACTATCGGATGAGATAGTAAAATGCAAGACCATTGGATTGGGCGAAAATCTCCACCCGAATGTCATAATAAAACTCGCCTTTAGTCGGGATAAGAAACGCAATCGGTGATTGATGAGGCGACGAAATACCCGATAGCCAATGCGCAAGTCTATTCAGGGAATGTATCTATTTTGTTATCGGACGGATCGGACCGTCTTGAGCAACTGCATGATAACCACAGATAAACTCCGTGTTTTGATTAGACTTGGCAACCATGAGACTCGTCCACACCAATCAATTTTCTCCATCCTCATCCTGTTATTCAATCTGTTCTAAAGTCGGGAATTTTAAAGATCGGCCACAAGCGGGCTGATCATTGAAATCATCGAATAAGACTGTGGTAGACTGGCTGAATTCAGGGTTATTATTGGTCCTTCCAAAGTACTTGATTATTGGAAAGTAAAGCTTTGTAACCATGCATCCCCTCCGCTACATTTGATGAGCTAAATCACAGCTCTAAGCATTCTAAGCAGCCTTTAGCTCGTGCTATTTGGCAACCATGATTTTTGCCATTTTTAAGCTGTGCAAATGTATATCGATGTCTCAGGGATTCCGTAAATCATCTGAAAATGGATTATTTTACGTAGGTAGGCTTATATGGAAAGAATTCATTGTTGCCATATTGCACGAGCCGCCACTGCTTTAGCTTATCAAATGTAGCGGAGGTATACTGGATTACAGAGTTTTAAGATAAGTTGGATGTACGTGGTTCGAGTCTTGTTTTCATGGGAAATTCACCTATATACTTCTCATTCCCTTAAACATCAAATGAGAGTTTTGTTGTTTTTTTGTTTTGTTGTTTTTTTTTAATGACAGCATGTGGCAACCTGGCTCGGGAATGAAGCCATTCATTTTGACACTCTATGAATGTGTCTAATCTATGCTGTGTATAGCGTACGTTATGCGTCCGCGTCGCGTCGCGTCGTGCTCTAGGTAAAAAATGTTAGACGAGCACGGGTTTCTCGTAAAACGTTGTCAAATGTTGTAGACCAAAATTTATAGGCGTCATTTGTTTACAATTTATTTTAATGCGAGCACCCGCGCCCGCACTCCGGACGCTCTTCGCCAGGGTCTTAAAGCGATGATGGTCGCGCGCGCATACAGCTTTTCCCCTCGTCACTGCGTGGTAAGCGATCTCGCCCGCTATAACTTAGGAAGGCATGGCATGGCATGGCGCTCGCGTTGCAGGTTGCTTTTCGTTTCTCTGGACACTGCTGCGTTCCATTGCGCTGCGCTAAAACTGCGTTGCATTGTTTTGCATTTCCTTGCGTTTCTCTGCGTAGCGTTGTATATCATTGCGTCTGCCTGCTGCCTGCGCTGCGCTATAAGTTGTGTTACGTTATTTTGCGGTTTACTGCGTTGCGTAGCATTGCGTCTGCCTGCTGCCTGCGCTGCGCTATAAGTTGCGTTACATTGTTTTGCGGTTTACTGCGTTGTGTAGCATTGCGTCTGCCTGCTGCTTGCTGCCTGCGCTGCGCTATAAGTTGCGTTACATTGTTTTGCGGTTTACTGCGTTGTGTGCAGCATTGCGTCTGCCTGCGCTGCGCTGTGAGTTGCGTTACATATATTGTTTTGCGGTTCACTGCGTTGTGTAGCATTGCGTCTGCCTGCGCTGCGCCAAGTTGTGTTACA